>JAOYSI010002574.1:0-15928 GCA_025775065.1 Hiodon alosoides
GGGTGGGGTGGGGGGGGGGGTAGGAGGAAGTCTCTCCAGCTGTGCAGTCAAAGTTTTGCAGCGTTCCCCGTTGAGCACCCAGAAGTGTTCTGATCCTCTTTAAAGGTACTGCATGCACCAAATGTCCGTTCCCGGTCCACCTTCATACGTCACTGTTTCCCCAGAGCATCAACATCCAGATAGACGAAAACGCACTCCATGAAATTCTTAACGAAGTCGACCTGAACAAAAACGGACAGGTGGAACTGAACGAATTCTTGCAGGTATGTGATCTGCTGAGTAGGAAATGTGTGTGTGCGTGTGTGTGTGTGCGTGTGTGTGTGTGATGGCAGACACATACAGGACATTAAACACACAGCTGTGTGATGGCAGACACATACAGGACATTAAACACACTGCTGTGTGATGGCAGACACATACAGGACATTAAACACACAGCTGTGTGATGGCAGACTCATACAATGGCTCAGTGGGATGTGCTACAGAATTATCCATTTATTCCTTTGCTGTGGAATTGAAGGTACAGATGCAAGCTTATCGCTTGTAATAACGGTTGAGTTATTCCTCGATGTAAGGCTGGAGAAACAAGGGCTACTCTCTCGTTCTTTTTCAGCGACATTAATAGCTGGTCAGAAGTTTTTCACATTTTGTGGAGAAAATTCTTTCTCGGGTTGCGAGTGGCAAGGCTAGTGAGAATGTCTCCTGGAGTGTGTGGAGAGTGTGAAACCTTAACAGCAGTCGGGCATTGCATTAAGAGCTTGGATACATTTGTTCCTGACGTCCAGCTTTCACAAGATGAAGCCAATTAAGGGTCTGAGAGGAAGTCTTTACATGGTTTGTTTGAAATGAGGTAGAAATTTGTCTGGTTCTGGAGCGGTGTTCTTACACTAAATTAAAGTATCATGCCATGTCCCTGAAGTGGAGCTGGAAGTGCAGACTTCCTGTGCGTACTGCTGGCACCGAATCATTGGTGATCTGGGATGACATTAAAACCCATTATTTTATCTTCGTTAGTGCACGTTTCAGGAGAAGTCCAATTAATTCTTCCACTGTCGGCCAGGCAGCTCCGTGCTGGGGTCGTGCGATGGTCATCCACGCGAAAGGGTATGAGCTGACTTACAACAAGCACAGGCAGAAACCTGGACACGCTCAGGCATGGAAATGACCTTTCTCTGTCTGTCTCTGTCTCTCACAAACGATCGTACACGCTCGCTCACAGACTCTATAACATACGCGAACACACACAGGCGCGCTTGCGCTTGCACGCGTTCTCGCATGCGGACACGCACACGCTCACGTGCCATGTCACGTTTGAACACGCACGTGCTGACATTTGGTCCCACATACAAACGCATGCATACACTTGCTCTTACGCGGTCCCTCATACGAACACACACTCGCCCACACGCAATTCCATTAACGCACACTCTAACACAATTTCTCATGCATATACAGAGGCGTACTCTCATACACACACAGTCGCATTTACAGCAGAAATTCCAGGGAAAGACACCAGCATGGACGCCAAAAAGCTCAGACAATATTAAACGATCAATATTCCGTCACTCTGATTCCTGATTGAAATGGTATTGCCCACCGTGATCCCTTCCGGCTCTCTGTCATCAGAGCAGGTGGTTGTTGAAGACTGAGTTCCACTGAAACACATGCTGGTCACTGCCTCAATGTTAAGTTATTTATTCTGTGTGCCTAAAAAGGCAGTTCTCAACTAAAAATTTAGTTATATGAATACTTTACTCATATAATATTGTTGTGTTTTTTTTAAATATTCTTTTCTTTGTTGATCTTCCACAGTCTTCTTGATTTGTTGATGGGATGTGTACTCTATTGCATTTGTATTGAGCGCAGCAGTTATAAACTGCTTTCTGAGTTAACTCCAGCATATCACCTCATGTAAAACACCTGGTTTTAATTATCAGCTTTAACTTGCGTTATGTTATTTTTATTTTCCCATTCATTTGAGATGTCCCAGAAGGCGGCCCCCGGAAATGCTGTGTCCCATTATATCTTGTGTGTAAAACTTTAAATAAATAGTGACGTAAATGAGAAGGAAGAAAACGACAAAAGTCGAAATCCAAGTAAAATTTAAAAGCGCTTTTATAGGGTAAACCAACATGTAAAAAGGCAGTCGAGGTAAGTTGTGAGGGTGGTGCCCTGAAGACGAGCGTGGCCACAGGTGGAGTTTGGGGTTTCTCTGTGCCTGCTTTGTAAGATCGGTGTGTCCTGTGTGAACGCAGCTGATGAGCGCGGTGAAGAAGGGCTGGGTTTCCGACAGCCGCCTGGCCATGCTGATGAGGACGGTGGAGGAGAGCCTGGAGCAGAGGGGGCCGGTCACGGTGGACCGCAGCGGCGGAGGGGTGTGAACCTACCAGAGAACCGCCTGTGCCTTTTACCCGTCAGCCCACCCCTGTCCCCTCTCACCGTTTAAAAATGATTGCATATCTGGTGTATAAATATACTTAACTCTTGTGGGATATTGTTCTTAAGTATGACCACCATACTTTGAAAGGTGCACATGTGAATGTTGTGAATGTGGTTGACCTGAGTCCTGTAATGCTTTACCTTTTCTGTCCCGTTTATGAACCGTCTGTTTTTGGCCTCCCGGGTGGCACAGTGGGTAAAAGCGATCACCCGAGTGCAGGCCCAGTCCTAGAGGCTGGATTTTCCCCGTTTGGATTCTAGCGCGTGTCATTCGCTGATTGTGAGTCAAGTGGTGGCATTGCTAACCAGCGTCTCCTGTTCTCGGACGCCTGCAGGCTTTGCAGTGCCTCTAGTCCAGTTGCAGCTAAACCTCTGTAAGGGCTACAGAGCCTGTAATGAGGCTCACAAGGGAAAGGTGATTGGATCAGAAGAGACCAAAATAGAGGATTCCAAACTGGGGAAAATACACAAAATAATTGGCGATAAATAAACAAACAAAGCTACCAGTTGCTGTATATGCACTAAAATACTAAAGGTTTTATATCATTACAGGGGTTTATATGATTTATTAGAACGTATAACTGAATTTCTGCTTTATTTAGGAAAATGATGATGTAAACTGTTGAGTTGCGCTTTTTAAAAAGTGACTTCATTTTATTTACTTGGGTGTTGATTGAGATACACGCACAAACTGAGGAGAAAACACCAAAAAAAAAGGCCTTTCCAAGTTTTAAATAAAAAAAGCTTTACTGCACTACTTTAACATTTTATACATATTGTTAAAATACTATGTGATATTTGTATCATTGCAGGGGTTTATATAATATATTGTAACTGCTTTTCTGCTTTATTTAGTACAGTCAATTGGCAAAAGCATTGCGTTTGTCATTCGCGGTTATTTAAGCCTTCGTATTTAATGCTTTTTAAAAAGTTGCTTCAAGATACAAGATGTTTGTTGGATTAATTTACTCGGATGTCAAATGAGATTCAAGCAGGGACTGCGCAAACTTAATTAAACGGCGGGGTCCGTGATTGGCTCGTGGAGCCGTTGTTCTGCTGCTTCTTTTTATTAGAGTGAATAGGATTAACTATTGTATTTAAGCCTTGCTTCTAATTTCTGGGTCTGTCTGGGCTCCTGAGGTTTTTATTGCTGTTAATGTATTACTTGTGACACTCAGGGTGAGCTGGATGCGTTTATAGAGTAATAAGAGGATGCATGCAATGTGCCTTGCTTTCAAATCTACTGTGAATTGAAAGCATTAATCAATAGGACTAATTAAACCATTCACTTCCAAGATTTTAAGTGTATATTATCCCACAGTATCTATAAATATTACAATTATGGCCTTGCATACAATCTGTATTGCATGTATCTGTTCATACATGCTTATAGAATGGAAATAAAAAGATAGTGTAATCTAATGGCCTAAATGTCTTTCTTTTTCTCCCATTGATGTTAAACTTGCCTTGTTTTCTTAACAGATTACTGGGTGGTTATGGGTGTTAATCAATGAAAAAAAATGTATCTGCCTCAGTGTTAGTACAGTGCCATTCCTTTCAGCGGGAGAGACTTTGTTTTTGGAGTATTTTAGTCAAATCCTAGGGCTCCCGTCAGCACTAAAATGCTTACATGCGAGTATAACAGACACAACATAATGCTATTATCATAACCGTGGCTCCCTGAATTGGACATATTTTAGAACCTGGAAATACCTGAGCGGATATGCCAATTCTTGTACGTGCGTATCTGACAGCATGCATCTGTGATCTTATAAAAGCATGATAGCAGTGAAACTGAACCACTGCAGGATGATCATGGCTAATGAGTTATTATAATCAGTTATTTCTATTTCCACAGTTAATATAGTAACCCAACGTTCTGTTTCAAATATGCAATAAGAACAACTGTTCTGACTGGCGTATGGTCTCAGTTCTCCCCATAGATCGCTAGTGCCCTCACTGGACGTAATTTGTGGTGGAGACGCTTTCTGACAGACTGGAAATGCAAGGGACACATAGGGTCCAGTTCCACTCTCTTGTTCATATGGAGAGCCAAAATTGTTTTTGGTAAAAAGGCAGGGTTTAGCTGCAGGGGGACACTCAACACGGCTTGCTGAAATTACTGCTAAAATAAAGATCTTAGAAGATAAACGCCCCAGCTCTGCTGTGCACATGAGTTCAAAGGGAGACTTTATAGGGAAGTTCTTTCTCGGTGGCCTGAGCCACTGGGTCCCCTTCAAAAATGGTCTTGGCTGGAGATGGCCGGAAGACATAGAGTCCAGGCTGTGGTGCCAAAGAATGTCCTTCACCTGACTGGGAAGGTGGCTAAAACCAAGGTCTGGTGTACGAGTACCGAACGACACAGACAACACAGGTACCGAATTACGCTCAGCCCATCTTGGGTTCTTTTCTACATGGCAGTCAAAGAAGTTCAATGAATGAATGACCTGTAATTTTAAGACGAATAAAAAATTTTAAATGATTGCTATACCGCCATAATGAGGTGAATGAGCACCACTCTTTAATAAGAGGTAGTGACAAGCATACCATACCGTACATGCTAGGTTTTATAGCTGTTTAAACAAGAAAGACGCATTTTAAGCATTGAATGAAATGGGCACATTGGCTATTTTAAGTAAAATTCAACTGTATGTAATTTCAATGTTATTTGAGATCACCGCAATGATTGCTACTCATGTACAAAGTACCAGGCTCTATCAGTCTATGTTGAGTTTAAATTTTGTGTGTTTTCAGGAAGGTCCTAATATTTAAAATTTAGTTTCATATGTTTAAAAATGCACGAACATACGTTGACTGACTTTGTCAGACTTTGTCTGAAATTGGCCATAGTCAGCCAAGATCATGAATTGGAAATGTGGCTTCAAACAGATCAGAGCAGCTCCTGCTGCTGCTGCTGCAGAGGACAGGACAGTGGAGTTAAGGAGAAGATAGGGAAAGACACAATGCACCGTTAAAACACACTGAAACTGCAGTCAGTTAATATTATGGCTGTATATCATATGAAATAGGAGGCTATTAGGGAAGAGGGGGGAGGATCTGGGGAACACATATTAACTTGCATTAATTTGCATTAACTTGCGATAGCCAAAAAAGTTGTTAGACTGGCTCTTATAACACATAAGCCAGTGGCCATCTATTTGAAATGTATTCAGTGCTTTTTATTAAATACAAGCAGGGCTTAAATTCTCAAAGTCTTATTTCCTGGAGCCCAAGCCACCCAATGTGTTTTTTATTCTGAGGTTACCTGGTATTATTTACAATGGTATATTATAAAATTTTAGTTTGAGCTATATTGAGTTTATTATTGCATTTAGTTTATTTTGTATAGCCAGACACAACTCAAAATATTGTCAGAATGGTATAAAAAATAAAAAAAGATATAAAAGAAAGATATAAAACCTGATCTTTTCCTGCACGATAGTTTATTATGAATTACTTTACCTTGAAACACTGAGATCTGATTTGGAATTGTTCTTCAGACAGAAGTACTGTACTATTTCACAGTATGCAAAATAGTTACTGCATTATACAATACAGTGCAAAGACATGCTTTATTGCAGTAATCTACTGCAAAACTTTAGTGTAATACTACTGTCCTTGTTGGGAGCGTTATGTTTGCTAACATTAGCTACGCTTTCTCCAGACAGTACTGTTACTTTTCATGCTAGTTAGTAATGCTATGAACCGAACTAGCTGGTTAGCTAAGCACGTCTATAAACTTGACTAGTTGGTAAGCTAAGCAAGTCTATAAACTCGATCTGTCCGAGCTGGACAATCTTTCATGCAATGTTATTTACAGAAAACCTTGCTGAAAGATGGTTGAATTACAAGCTTATCACGTTATCAACATACGAATGGAAATGAACATTATTTACAGGAAGTATAACGTTTCAACTCTGATACACAATACAGTTTTGTACATGTGTGGTAAATTGTTCAGTGACCTCAGCATTGACACTCTATGTAGTTTAACTAGATATTGAATTCTTCTTCACGTTTTCACATTGATTTCCGCTTTGACTGTCACAATTTCTGATTGTAGATTGTGATGTCACAAATTCACTACAGTTACACGGTATCTAGACGCTATGGCTGGAACCAAATAAAATTTTTAGCAACCTCCTAATCGCTCTACCTAACTGTATTTTTTGCTGTTACTTTGTATGATTAGCACAAAAAAGTTCTTACACAAAAGAGAAAGGGCTATTAAATGCAGTTTTATTAAATGCGATTCGATTTTTTTGTGTCTAATTGCATGGTTCAGTTTACATTTGTGCGTTAATTGTGCTTAATGTGCAAGAAAGCTTAATTAACTTGATTTAATTGGCTAGCCACTTAACGTTACCTAGAAACTGGAAATTGTCCTTTGTCTTTGCTTTGCACTGTTGCCCTATCTTATTTTCAATAAATTGTTTACGTTTTTCTTAAAGCATGTAATTTGTAGTTTAGTTTCTGGAGATTTTTCAGGTATGGCTGAAAATGTGTATCCAATGTGCAGTGGACTTGACGGTTTTCAGATAATGGACGAAAAACAACGTAAAGGCTGTAGTGTGCAAAGTTCTTTATGACTACAAAACCTTTTGCCACATTACTGATGCCATAATTACCATTCAAGAATATCACATAGTGTCCAGTTTATTGTCCAGTTCATTTCCAATGCCATATCTGATTTGGCTGGCAGCATGGACATTGGCGAGAGAACTCATTTGGGCAATCGTCTATTCATCTCCTTTACCGCGAACACCACCCTTTTCTCACCCTTGATTTCCATCCCCTGCCATTGAACCTGTTTTTGAAACCAACCATAGCCCTGCACCCAAACCATTGCCTGCGCCTGCAAACAGACAGCACCGCGTACAAACACGTCATTACTCTGTCCTGTCCAAATTAAAGGAAATGTGTTGTAATTAGAAACTAATAGGATTTCATTCACGGATGGGAGAACTCTACTTAACATTTACTCTGGCAGCGAATGCGCTGCAGTCAAAATGAACCCAGACTGGCCTGCGAGGCCCCAGTATAAAAGTGGATTTTGCCACATAAAAAATGAAGTGTGGCCCATCGTGGTGCGATGATGGCAGCTCGCCCATTAGCTGTAATAAGTTGCGTCCACTTCAAGGTGGTCATATACTACTGGTGCTCACACAGCCTAAGCAACGGTCTAAGCAGCAGTCAACCGTTAAATAGAGACACCTGGGATGTGGTGTATCTGATTGGGGTTAATTTCTTCTACTTGGAATTTATGCCATACGCCGGACGACGTATTAAGCTCTGCCACTGACGTGGGCCTACTAAAGACCCAACCCATTTGAACTAGTTTTACCGGAAATCCGAAACTTTAACCAGGAAAAATGTAAAAAATTTCTTAGATCTGTTGTTGCTAATGAAGGTCGATTCCGTAGGACTACCTTGAGTACAGTTGATGTTTAATTATGGTTGTTTAAACGCCCCCATTCAAAGACACTTAACTTCTGATGTGATTGCAATTTGGGTGCGCTTCTATATGGTTACTGGAAACTATGTAAAAGCTATTGGTAGTCAGTAGATTTTTAATTTCTATCAGTTTCAGCAGTGTATTCTGAGTCAAACTGAGTAGTGAGCATGGGGCTGTATTTGGTTTGAATGAATGGCCATTTTTGTGAATGACCTTTTTTCGTCACAGTTGAAAACCATCGTACCTGCATGCATTCTGTGACACTTAAAGCATATAGTTATTGATAAAACATTTTTTTAACCTATACACATAAGCAAGTACCTATTCAAGCAATTTTTTTTCCGCTGTAAACAAAAGATTTTAAACACTGCCTTTTGCTTTGTGTATGCATTGCAGCCAACGGCACGCGGCCTATGCTTGTTTATCCATTGTTAGATATTTTGAGGAGACAAAACAAACACGTAATAAGTAATAAGGTAATAAGAGAGTCAGTGCCTTTCATTCATTTACACATACACAGAACACAGCTGAGAGTGCTACAGTGCAGAGGATGGAGAGGGAGGTGGGGTGAGGGCGAGGGCGAGGGCGAGGGGGGGCGGAGGTATATGCAAGGAATATGCTCCGTTTTTGCTGACCGAAAATGGCTATGGACGGGGCCTAGCCTCTGGGTGTTCACCAAAACCTTCCAAGAGGAATATCAGCACAGCTGTCGCTGATAACTACCAGCTCTGTCCAGTTTGATTGCCCGAATCACACTGATTTACTGCAGACCCGTCTGCGCATTGATAAATCTATAACAGTTTCATTTGGCTGATTTAATTAACGTGAATAAAAAAACCAGCCGAGCTTTCTGCATAACTGCCTTTTAACAGCTTAGCCCTGTCACCTGCCTGGGTATCAGCCTGGACTTAGTCTGACTTACTGCTCTACAGACCGAATGAGTAATGAGGTTTTAAGTAATGGGGATTTGAATGTGATCAGCACACTACGAAGCATTTAAGGGACCAGCACTGCTCTGTGCTTTTAATATGGACTAAATATGAATATTGGTTCTGTAGCAATGTGGGTACTGCATATTTTGTTGTGTGCGTATTAAGCAGTAACTGCAAAGGGGATCCAGATGGCCAGATAACCCACTTCAGGACACTGGAAGGCTGAATTGCTAGATAAAAACACCTTTTATCATGAAATGGTAGCATAAGTTTTCTTAAGCACAGATACATCAGGTTTTAATAGTGCGCAGATTTTCAGCTTCTGAGAATGTTAAACATTATTTAGGTGTTTCTAAGATTATTATTTAAGGTCTCCCGATTAAAGTCGCTCAACAAATGTAAAATGGAAAGCCGTCCTCTTTTTTCTTGGCCTGCAACACAAAAGTGGCCCTAAATGTGTTTCTCTATGATTTGTGTAAATCAGCCACCTGCAAAGGCCACAATTTCCTCAGACAGGGTAAACAGTCTTCAGTAATCATATCTGTCCAGTGAGTCGCCCAGAGCTGGTGAAATCAGCAGCCGCCTCTCTAGTCCAGTGCTGTGTGAATAAAAAAAGAGAAACAGAACGAAAAGTACAGACACTTTAATGAAAGCCCGGCGCCCACTGAGGACTGAGATCTGATTCACGTAGAAAACGGTGCAGATCTTAGTTTAGCCACTGACACCATCCGAAAAGTGTGAGGCTTGCCTTGAGCTGGGCTGAAGGGGGGGAGAGGGAGGTGCTGCTGGATAAATTAAGCCATTGTGGCTCAAAATCCTTCTTGAATGAGGTTCACGCTGTCTACAGCTTCATCATTTTCCCGCTGAATGGTAATTACTTTATCCAATCATGTTTGAGGTTTCCGTGAAAGCTAGCATTGATTGATTTGCCTCAATTACAGTGCGTGCATTTGCATATATAAAAACTGCTTTTCAATTTGTGTGTAGCTCACGGGTTGAGGGATTTCAGTGTGAAGGGGTGTGTGGAAAGGATGGGGTGGGGGGTGGGGGCGGCGGGTTGTCACTACATAAAAACTTTTTGGACCAAGAGATTTCAGATTTAAATTCCGTGCAGGGGAACTGAGGCTTTGCTGTTAACAAATGTACTTAACCTAGGCTACAGGTTTAAGTCTGATAAGGGACTCTGCTGTGGTGTCATTGGGCACATGCTCAACCTGAATGCCCAGCTCTGTAAATAGTTCAGAACTGTAAGTTCTAGATGATGGTCTGCCACATGACTAACTATAATAAATAATAAACACTCATACTGTACTGATATGATCTTGAATGAGTACCTAGCTTGAGTTGTTTTAGTATATACTTAAGTGAGAAAATTGTTTAATTTGAAATTGAAATTGAAAATGAAATTGAAAATTATTAATCAGGATTCAGACAGACAGGTTAAAGTCTGGATTGTGTTGCTTTCTGACTGTGACTGGGTGTCCCAAGCAGGGCAAAACCCTAAAACACAAACTTCTCTCTTCCTTTTCGTATTTATCCAGTTCCACACCTGGATTTCCCATCCCCTCCCGCCACATTCCGGCCCATCAATCCAATCCAAACACTACGTGAAGCCGATCCTCGCTGAGGAGACTCCAATTTCCTCTCAGTCAGAGCTTTATTGAGGACGTTAAACTGGGAAGACGCATCGAAACCTGGAGGCAAAGTGCTGAGCCTTCAGTTTCAGATCTCTGCCTCAGAAGGACAAACAGAATTTATCTCAAATGTATCCCTTCATGGAAGGACTTATTGTGACAGGCTAAATGCCTGGCTGCCTTGTGAATCTCTGTATGTCCATCTTATAAGTGCCTTTGTCATGGGCTGCTAACAGCTAGTCCCTGTGGGGCCAAGGCTAGGACTTGAATATTGTGTGTAAAGCACTTCCCGTCTGAGACTGAGAGATTTTAAGCCTTGCGTGTGTTCACTGGGTGCAAGACACTGTAGTGCCCTAGACAACTTTGTTGAGGTTTAGAACAAGGTCACCGTTACGTTCTGTTCCAATTATTATTTTTATTCCCCTACCTGACATATCTGTCTCTAACTGCGACAGCTTTTAAATTATATAAACACCAACTGCGGAATTTAACTGCCATTCTGTTTTCAAGCTTTGCTCCTGCTCTACTGTTTGAGGAAGCCGGTAAATGCTAATGCTATAACAGTTTGATCATATTCAATAAGCTAATGTAAAATAGCTAAAAATGCCTTAGTTAAAGATTGCTTATGTCAGGCTATCAAATGATCCACCACACATTTTTCTAGTATTTCATGATACTTATATATATAATTAATAATATATATGACATGTATAATTTTTACATTTATTTATGAAAGAGGTTATCATGCATTCATATGGTAAGCACAAGAATTCCCACAGCAACCGCAGCCAACCAGAAGGCATTGTTGTCAAGAGTCACCATACCAATGCAACACTTCCCCGGCCAGGGATCGAACCCGGGTCGTCAAAATAGACAAGAGAGACAATTGGCTCATTGAGCGAAAGACCTATGTCTTCACTCTGCATAATTCTACTCCATAAAATGTGACGCGTGAGTAAATGAGTGTGTCCGGAATCTCAAGTTTCCTCGGGTCCCTCCCTTCAGAAGGCATCGAGGAGACGAGGAAATAACTATTGGGACACCTGTATGTGGCGTTGGAGCCTTAATAATTACGATATTATCAAATATCCCGATGTTTATACTAAATCATAGTGGTATGAAAACTACTGTATTGGCACAACCTTACCTCAACACTCAGCAGATTCTGTGTCACAGTTCTACTAACTAAACTCGACCCATTAGTGGCGCTAAATGCGCTCCGAGACCCTGAGTGGCCAACCACGTAATTGTGCTAATTTGTCCTGGCGAGAAGCTGACCTTATGAAAAGCAATTAGGCACACGAGGCCTCGAGAGGCCTGCTAAGCAGCAATAAGCAAAGAGATCATTAACACAATCCAGATGGGGTGGTCGTTGCACAAGGAAGTCATAATCTAAACAGCTTAAAGAAGTGATTGTGGAGCTGGTTCAGTGGACAGTTAACCACAGATGAGTGTGCACTTCCAGTGCTTGAGTGCTTGTTGGCCAAGCATTTGGCGCGCATGCCCATTCAAGAATCAAGCTGTCTGCAGCAAAAGTGACTGAATACGCCAGCACAGGGTCTGCACATTGCTGATGACACTCACTTCCTCTGAGAGGCATGGTCAAAATCAAATCAGCATGCTGGCTTTGTTATCCAATTATTTGTGCATTTCAATCTGCTCAAAACAAGGCATAATTAAGGTCTAAGACAGTGATGTAGAATGCTGTATTATTTTTCCAGCCCTGTACAACCAGCCTTAACCAGTAATATCCCAAAGAAACCCAGTGCAGGTAAAATTTTACCTCTTTATCAATGCTATGCTAATCTACGCAGCACACAACCTCACACTCCTACATAAATCACGTTGGTTGACCCTTATGGTAAATAACTGCAATGTAAAATCGTGAACTTAGGTAAACGCAATGAGATTATCGCAGATGTGTTTTACATCAAAAACGTGGATAGCCATTGCAGTGACAGCGGTGCACGAGTATGCGAGTATGTGAACGGCTACTGAGCCAGTGTGTTTTTGACTGAATCCCCCGGGGTAGGTTCTTCGTAGGAATCAGGCCACAAATTAAAAAGTAGAAGCTGCACGGTACACACAAGACATCAGCAGGCTCGGACAGCAGGATCGGACAGCAGGATCGGACTACGTGAAGCTGTTGGGGATACTGTTGAAAATTTGCATTCTTGCTTTGATCGGTTACAGCCGCACGATTTGTAGATCACTCACCTTTTGCTAAATATATAGAGTGTAGGCAACAGTAGGTATGGCTGTATAGTAGTGTCCAGAATCAGATCTCTCATGTTTGTTTAGAGACTCAAGACTCTCCCCTCATACCTACTGAGCCACTTTCTGGAGAGGTGACCCACAACACTAAAACAATGTACTGTAGGAAGTGTAAGAATGCAAGGCCCTTTTAGTCTGAATTAGACAGCCTAAAATATCATAGCATCCCTCGGACGAAATACTCTGGCAATAAAAGTGTCAGTGTGAAGAATTGTCGTTGCATTGTTACAGTGTTAGTTAACATGCATCCTACCCGCAATTAGCTACGCAGGCAAGACATTGTTGCCCACATCCCGTCTACGCTAACCTCTTTCTGACGCCTGCTGTGAGGGAGAAAAACTTGTGTTTTCTTAAGGGTTTAGCTCTGTTCTCTGTGCTCTGTTTCTCGCAGCCAACCAAGGATTTTACGAGAAGAAGAGCTAAACCTGAGATTCATTAAAAGACCTGGGGATAATTACTTTAAAGCCTGCTTGTGGACATTATAAAGGCTGTCATGTTCGGTCTTGCTCCGCGTTTATTATGCCGCTGTGTATGCTTCATGCAGGACTGCGGGGTGTGTCATTTAGAATTTACGAGCCCTTCCCAGGAACTGTAACCATATGTCATCTTGCTGGGTTTGAATGAGTTTAAACTTCACGGTGCGAATGCAGGCCTCCACAGCTGGAGACCAGTGCCGATAATCTCCATAAACACAAATAGCACGTTGGTATGAAATCACGGCCAACGTCCATTGTTCTGTCTGCCACTATCTTCTACCAACCAGCTCTCCTTCTTGCTTTCTTTTCATTCTGTTCCCTGATCCGCCAGGCTATTTTCATACAGTATAAATGAGAGGAAGGCACAAATTATTATTATTATTATTATTATTACTACGTGATATAATCAGTTCTATTAAAATGGAATAAACTATTCAAAGAGTTACCCAAACACCCATTAAGTATGGAGTATTATGATACTTTCATCCAATGTAGTAATCTGTAACCCAAATCACTTGGCACAGTAACATAATGTTGGTTTGCTTTCGGATTGTATCGATATTCTAGCAAGAGAAAGGTATTCGCACTATACTTTTAATCGCAATCTGCGACAGGCATGAAACATCGACATTGCCTTGCAAAAGTATTCACCCCCTCTTGGACATTTCCACATTTTGCAGCACTGCAACTTGGAATTAAACTTCATTGGAATTGGATTTAATTGGAATTTCTACCATTTGTTTTACACAAAATACCTAGCATTTTGAAGGCATCTATTCTATTCTATTGTCTGGAAATACATGTAAAGGTTCTGGGACGCTCTGGAAGCTATTATCAGGTCTCGGTTTCCATCGGTAATGAACACAAGTAACAAAGTAGCAAGTAAATCCTTCGGTACATCCACCATCCAATTTGGGCCTGTGTTTCATGATCAGATGGAAAGCTGAAAGAGAAAAACTAGTGTGAAATCTAACCTTGTTACCTCTAAATCTTGTACCAGGAATATTCTACCCTGTTAGGTGGTTCAGGATAGGTCGAAAATGGACATTCGAACATGACAATGATCCCATGCATGTGTAACAGACCCGGTCCAAACCCCGACCCCTGGCTTTTTAATCACAATTTACACAAGTCGTACCGCTGTAGCCAGGAATCAAACTCAGGTCATCACAACCTTCTTAAAGGCAAGCACGACGGTTAACTCATTGAGCCAAAGACCTAAATCCTCAGCTCCAGTAGAACCGTACTCTTGTCTTTGACACAGGGAGCGACGTCACTGCCTTTATTGAGCTTGTTCACAACTAGCCCCGGTACACACGCATCAAAATCAATGTGTGCATGGAAATAAATTCTTACATGAATGCAAAATCAATTTTCTTCATTGTCCATCACTCAATCCAATCGAAAATTCCTGGTCTGGAACTCAGGAAACCAGAATCTGGGGGAGCTGGAAAAATTCTCCATAAAGGACTGGTTAGAAAACAGAGACTCTGGAAAAGAAGGCGGAAAAGCAAAATGTGGTTGTACAAAGTACTGATTGCAGGGGTGTGCGTCATTTCAATGTCTGTGTTTTTTGAATACCCCACCGTTCTGTGGGAAACCTAGCATGTTGCTAAATGGTGTCTGTTACAATGAGGCTTAGGTGCAAAAATAAAGTATTCAAGAGTATCTTTCTGTTTGTTGCGTCCTGTAGAACTGATTAATCAATATTTTAAAAGTGTCAAAGGAACCTTTTAGTTTCGATTTATTGTTTGTTTTTTTGTGTCAACATTGATGTGCAAATCATCAATTAAATTGATAAAAATTGACAATAATTGACAAAAGATGATTGTGACTATGACCCATTTACCAATCACTGTGTCCTCTCAGCTCATCCCTCATAACATTTGCAGACTGTCACAGTTCAGACTGGTGCAGATGAGTACCCAGGTACGGGTTGTATAAGGGCAGTCCAAACAGGTTGGGATACGGATTGAACCAGGACCATCCAGGCTGGTTCTCAAAAAATGACCCACTGCATATAAAAAATATATTCAACTTTCCTCGACCGCTGAAAGGACAAGCACTTGAAAAACTCGTATTTTGAATTTTATGTAAGAGAAATGAGAGGAAATTGCTTTCGAGTGACGGGAAGGCATAAATAAATGCGATACTCCTTACAGAAACAAGCTATGCGTTTGTAGTGGCAGACAGATTAAAGGAAAAGAGAACTAAAGGTTACGCTCTCCTGGCTCATGTCTCTGCTGTTGTAATGTACTTGCCACATGCGTTTCTAAATACCATCCTCCGGTGTTGGCGAGGGACCACGTGTGTCCAGCTAACTGTTGAGATGACTGACTGGGCCAGCGGGCTACCTGCAATTTGGAAGTAGAAGAAAAAAGACAAAACGTCAATTATAAAGCTCAGAGGAGCCCAGCTCCACTAAAGGTCAGCGGGAAATTAGAATGACAGGCCCAGAGTCTCTTCCTCATAATTTTTGTGTTTGCAATAGAGTTCTGCTCAATTCACAGCTTTAAAGGCCTTAAATGAGAAGAGCAATTAATTGTAATGAATAATCTGACAAATCTGGTTGACTTATGGCCAGTAATACAACCTCCCATCACCTCCGTCTCTGGTGGGAGCACCGAAGGGATTAGGTTAGCTGAAATTAAATTGGGGAGGAACGTGACATCTGCATTTACTGGGACAGACAATAGATTGAATTCAGGGAAAACTGGA
>JAOYSI010002575.1:0-11908 GCA_025775065.1 Hiodon alosoides
GAGAGAGAGAGAGAGAGAGAGAGAGAGAGAGAGAGAGAGAGAGAGAGAGAGAGAGAGACAGAGACAGAGACAGCGAGAGAGAGAGAGAGAGAGAGACAGACCCCAGTATGATAATATTGGATTCAGGAAATTTAACTATGTTTTCTGCTCCTCTGATGGGTAGGGAAATAAAACCCCGCAAAGTCAAATGAAATAAATAACTGCATCGTAAATAATGTAGGACAGAAATGGAAGGAAAAGAAGGGGCAATGTTATGGCTGATAATGAAGGCCATAAACTTCACTCCAATCCTACCACAGATAAATAGAAAAGAGATCCTGATTTCCCCTCAGTATCTCGTCAGTCTGCCCAACCCAAGGGACCTTCTCTTCCTTTCCGCCAAAACGTAACCAGAGGATGTCATTTAAATTACAATGCGAGGATTTGTACGTCTGAAAGAGTCATCACAGCTTCCATTCATTCAGGCAAGGGCCAAGTTAGAGAGAAGAACAGAAAAAGAACAGGGGGACAGAGCGGAAAATGCTAAAAAAAAAAAATATTATAATATAAAAAAAACTTTTAAAGAAAAAAAGAGAAAAGCACCTTGCCGTTTAAAACGTAGTTTGTGTAGAGGACTAACTCAGAGTATATTTATTCCTTGTTGCTGGCAGTCGGGGCTGGCTAATTATCTCCCACTCGATTACAGATATTGATTCCTGAGAGCTGGCTCCATCTACTGGAATTACACTAATGGCCCAGGCTCCTCCACCATGCACTCATAAATTGTGCACCCTGCCAGTAGAGATCAGGTCAGACGGGACGCAAAGACCAGTCTGAGACTGGCAGGGCACAGCAGGCAGTGTCAACACGCATGTCACAGGGGAAAACCTCATGAGAAACAGACATGCGCCGGCCGTTTCCTCCACAATCTCCATACACCCCCCCGTGATTTACTACACTGTTATAGACGCGGTTGCAGAAAGCTTTTAAGAGCTTGTGCTCTGTCCGCGCAAATCCCTCAACATTACGCATGCATTATCCCGGCGATGGGGCTTGCAGTCTACTGATGTGACAACGCAAAATGACTCCATTAAACACACCGGAGAAAGACAGACGTAACACCAAGCCAAAACAACACCTTGCGACTGGACAGCCTGTGTGGGCGGCTGTGCGTTTCTGGCAAGTGGGCCCGTTGAGGATGCGCTTTGGAGGGGGTTGAGGTCACCCGGGACGATGTCCCATCATCCCGACCGCAGTTCACTTAACCTCGCGCTGGGGTTAAATTACTTCTAAACGGCTTTTAGCATGGACTGAGAAGTGAAGTGTGCCCGTTCCGTCGCTCCCCATGGCCGGGAGGCAGGACGTGAGACTGCAAAGCGCCTGCAAGGCTGCCTCAGATGGCCGTATTCTGTTCGCCGTTTGATCATCTCCGCGTTTAACATCGGGGTCAATGTGCTCCGCTGTAACTTCTGAGCTCCGCATCTCTCCTAAGAGAAATCGTGCTCGTAGCTACACAGAGCGGAGGAATAAATAAGATATACTTCTGACTGCGTTTTCATTTTCCAGTTGATACACACGCCAGTAACAGTAACTCAGTTATATTTAGTTTAATTAATTTATACAACTGCCTAAGTAGAGAGTTTTTAGTATTAGTGACCTAAGTAGAGAGTTTTTATTTTTATTTTTTTAACAAAACAATCGAAAATCAATGTTTTAGGACTGGGCTTCAATCTAATAAACCAAGGAGGGTGAATGATCAGACCACTTTATTAATTTGCAGTTGACTCCCGATATAGCCTACTCCGCAGCCAGAACTGGCTAGCCATTGGTGGAAATTGGAACACGTATTGCGTACTCTTCTTCATGCAAAGCTCGTCTCGTTAACCGCCTGCATGTTTACGTGCCAACTTAGCAACCCGAAATTAAAGCCAACACGTAGCTTCAGCTACCAAGCCACCAGTTAAAACTTAAATATTTAAATATTCACCAGCAGGCCCGCACCTTCTTGCTCCCACTCCTCCTTCCTCACCCCCATTTGGGACTGCCGGCCGTTGCTGAACGGAGAAATGATTACAGCGCGGACGGGAGACGGCATAAGCGCCGAGATCAAAATGCGCCGGGTGCACCGTTTAACCCGAAGGGAGGCAAGGACAGGACAGGGATGCGGGCTGGTTTGAAGTGTCATCTCTGGCAGTGTCGCAGCCTTGCCTTCGACTGGCAGTTAATCGGGGCGGAATTTTCTAATCACCGTACCGGCCCTTTCCTCGGCGTGCTCTCTGCTATCTTAATGCGGGCCAAGCCATGAAAAAGCGGCAGTCTCCACCACGGTAGGGTAATTCCAGGATGAAAGGATTTCAAACGACGCAAAGAATTTTTAAAAACGATGCGTGATTCAGGCAGCTTGGGTGTGTTCCATCAGAATGATATCGCTCCATCAGAATGACATCCGCCACAACCTCTCGTTGGGCCAAAGGGAAGGTCGAACACCAGCAAAGTTATAATATGAAGAATTACGTATTTTTATCTGGGCATGTGTATCTATCTGTGCTGATGATATCCAACTGACTTTAGTGTCTGTATCACTGCAGTGTTTGTGTCTGCCAGCACTGCTGAGTATGTCGTATGTGGCTAATTACATTCCATGTCCAGTTGATTCCAACAGTTGGCGTAGCAGATATTAATATGAACCTCTGACTGCATTAACCTAACTTTAATTTCTGAGGTAGCCTACAGGCTAATTCACCTGAAAATATAAACTAATTTTTGATGTTTACACACACACACTTTAATTGTGTATGAATCTTCCCAACAGCTACAGGGATCATTTCAGGCCATAAGACGGTAATAAAGCTAATCATCTTAATCAGAGCTGAATGGACTCCAGCATTGAAAGACACTACCTACCCTTCAACCTGCCACTCAAAAGGCAATTCTTCCAGTGGGAGATAAGCATAATAAATGGGTTTATTATCGTGCAGTAATAATTAATCTTTTTTTCTTCTCTCTTCCTTTCCTCCGACTCATGGGACAAACCCAGGGGTGTTCTAGTATGGTCTTACAGAGCTTCAATCCAGAAGGATGAATCAGCACACACTTATCAGCATACACCCATCTGATTTCATTTATTTAAATAAGGTCAAAAAGGTTCATTGAAAACCTTTCAGACAACCCTGCCGTAACATTCTGTACTTTAATTGTGTGTGCAGTGAGAAAATCACTATTGAAACACTGTAGACAAGTGAATGTGGACTGCCTAAACCTAACAGTGCAGCAGAACATAGGTCAACATTTTTTATTGCAAAATATCAAGAACTTTGTTCGATGCAAACCTTTAGTTCAAATAAACTGTCACTAACTCACACAGCAGATCCAGAGCCAGCCAACTCTAAAAAGAGCTCGCCCTGCTCTCTGTTAGAGACACTGGGGGGGCGGGGGGGGCGGCGGCGGCGAAATGGAATACTGCCATGGCTCGGAGACACCGCGGCCACGCGATCCTGGTTCTTCCTCTTCTGCCTGGAGGAACCCCGCGGTGCAACAAGCTGGTCCCCCAAAGGGCCAAAACACCGCGAGCTGCAGTAATTAACGCTGCCTCTTATTGTCTCTCCAGCATTAGGCACCAGCGCAACCACGGCAGGCTACCAACCAATTCATTAGCTTAATTTTCACATTTCAGTGCTGGTCTGCTCCTTCCCCATTTGACAAATTGCTCGAGAGCTTTTAAGTGATGGATTCTTCTCTGTAGGAATTTATTACCCAGAAATGAACAAGCTGGAGGGGACAGTTTTTGACGGTGGAATGATTTCGACGATAAGGCATTGACCGGCTTAAATTAGCTCTACCAAGGGTAGTCAGGAGAAGATCTGGCTACATTTTTAGAATAGATCAATCCTTTTGTTCCCCTTGAGGCAAGACTGCTCTTGAGCTCGAGTTTACTCCATTTCTCCCCAAAAAAAAACAACAAACAAATAAAATTGTGTGAAACAAACACTTTTCTGTGGCACCTTTTCTTTTCATTTTAAAACCTGAGATCATTGCTTCTCAATAGAAAAACAACATTTTCCAGCGCGGACCCCATTCCACGGATCACCAGGTGGCAGTAGCCGTTTTCACGCTCCAAAGGAATGATCTGGATCTGTAAATTACAAATCCTGAATCACGTGAAAGTCTTAATCGTTACCCTCAGTGAATATATTTGTGCGGGCCACGGCTTGGGAACTGCTGCACCAAAGCAACTGCAATGCATCTGTGATAGTCACTAAAAAAGGATTCTGGGATTGGGTTGGGTGAATAGCTCATTGATCCAAGACAAGACAGGATCATTTGTTTGCTAATTAGATAGGTCAAGAGGTCAACGGTGTGGCAGGGTAGGCTTGTAGTTACAGTACAGTGCGAAAGTCTTACGCACCCTAGTTTTTTTACATAAACGCAGTCTTTGATATTTTTTTTATGTCATCTCGTTTCAGTGTGTCAGGAGTAATAAGTAATTTTTAGATTTCCACACATTCATTTTCAGAAAGAAGAACAAGGAGTTCTGCAACAGACGGTATGGCCTCCACAGAGCCCTGATCTCAACATCATCGAGGCTGTCTGGACTTATCTGGACTGAAGCAAGCGAAACAGCCAAAGTCTGTAGAAGAACTGTGGAAAGCGGAAAAAAACTGCGTGGAACTACCAGTCGACAGTCAAAACAGACTTCATGGCGAGACGAGCCCCGTACTTGTGCCTCCGGTCTCTGCCACGACGATCCCAGAGAACGCCAAAGCCCTTCACTGCCTCGCCTCTACCTACATTTTCTAGCGCTCTGGTCAGGGCAGTGGCACTGCCTCTCACATGCCGTTCTCATTACCGTGCCAGTAGGACCCATTACTCTCCGAGATCCTCAGAGCGCTTCCTTTCGAAGCGAATCTCGCGTCCTTTCCTCTCCTCTACGCACTGCACCTCTCCTGCCGGCTCCGCCATTTTGTGGGCTCATTAAAGCCTCCGCACTCACGCCTGCTGTAACCGTGACTCTTCACCCCGTCTTCCCTCCCCTAGGCCTCCTCGTTCCTCATCCTCCCACCCGCGTCTCCTCAATGCCCCGCATGCAGACGGAAAGGCCGCGACCTGCAGAAGAGGGGCCGATGTCCCTCTGATTAAGGCCTTTACCAGTATTTTATCATTTCTGTTCCTGCTGGCAACTCCAAAGAACGCTGCTGTTCTTTAAAATGCATAGCTCATTAATGTAAATAAAAGAAATGCCTTTACTAGGACTGTTGGATTGAGATAGACTTGCAGCCGCAGGTAACAGAAAGCTCTTAAGTGAAAAGTACCGAAAACGAAACTCAAAGGAGAAAATGTGTGGGGGTTTTATTTTTTTTATCTCTGTTGAAATTTAGCTGCAGGAGGAGCCAACGAATGTTTTACTGCATATAAACTCTTCTAAAACAACTGGCTGCTTATGACAGTGATTTCTGAGTGTCGGGCCAGACCTACAGCAGTGGTGCACCAAGCAAATCCGACGCAATAAAACCAGCAGTCCTGTGGCCGGTTTGCCGTGGTTAGCCTCAAACGTCCTATTCCACGATTGCAGAACTCGGAAGTAACCTCTCAGTCTTCGGGTGACTGGACTAAACAGACGATCTTGGGCGAGAGAGAGAGAGAGAGAGAGAGAGAGAGAGAGAGAGAGAGAGAGAACAAGGCAGGAAGTTCCTGTCCCGTTTCCAGTTACCTTTGTGGTTGGTGGTCCGGATGCTCTGTTTGCTTTGAATGTCCCATAACCGGACAGTCTCGTCGTGAGAGCCGGACAGCAGAAGAGTGCCGTCCATTGACACAGACAGACAGGTTACCAAGTTCCTGGGTTAAAAGAAAGCAATCAATGGTGAACAAATTTCACAGACCACGTAGCAAGTTAAACTCAGAGAACCTGGAGAATATTCAGAGAAGAAGGTAAAAACAGCTACTGGCATCAGAAACCTCTGCTCTGATAAGCCGATAAATGATTCAGCAATTAAGAATTCAATAGAAATAATATCAAAACAGAAATAAAACTGTTTTTGTTTTTAAATTGGTTATCCAGCTTTCTAGGATCATTTAAAACTACTTAAATTATATATATATATATATATATATATATAAAAATTTTGGACTTTATCCTTAGTGGTCCTAAAAGTATTTATTTATTGTTTCTTCTAAATTAAACTGGAGTGCTGAAAAAAGAAAGTAAATACAATGAGAAAAATGAATTATTTATTAAATCTGGTCTGGAACCTTTTAAACTAAACTGAAACAAAAAATGGAATTTAAATAAAAGTCAAAAAATGTATTTAAAAAAATAAAAATAAATACATTTTAAAAACTAAACTAAATTGCAGATTAGGCTTCCCCTCTTCATTTAATTCCAAACAACATTGTTAAAATTGAATGACGCTGCTACTTTTCATTAAATTGACCATGCTTTGAGCATAAATAACATGTTCAAATGAATGAGATATTTTATTTCAACTCTCTAAACAAAAGCCTGATTTGGATTATTTCAAAAGAAATGACTTATTTTTGTTTTTTTTAAAACCTAATGGTAAATCATCACCTCATTTGTTTTTGTTTCACACATAATCAGAAATCTAATTACTATTTGTTTGCCTTGAAGGAACGGTAATGAAAGCATTTTTACTTCATCATTTGGAATCCCCAGTTATTTTTGTATTAACGCCCCAATTTGTATTCACCACCCGGGCTCGACTCGATGCTAATGCACCCTGCCACCACACACCGGGAGACTGAGGAAGTACAATTACTCTACAGTGACTCGTCATTATACACATCGCGGCTCACGCAGCCCGTGCCACACGTTGGTAAGCCAACAGGGGGCGCTGGTCAGTGACTGGCAGAGAGAACCCCACGGAGTGCGAGTACTCCCCCAACCCGCTGCCCGTAAGTCCCTGAGACAAGGTTTGCATCCTTATCATGAACCACTTCATTCAGGGTTTCTCCGTTAACCCCGGCACTCTCCATCCAGCAGAAGAGATTAGAATCCCACAATTCTTTAAAATTATCAGGCCAGAGTTCTGCATAAAGATATTCCGCAAGGGCACTGCAAGGGTACTTAATCCTCGTGACACAGCCCCCTGTCAGTCAAACGCAGTCGTCAGATGCTCCACCACAGCTAACCACGGAGGTTTTAATAGCCAGTAATAAAAAACAGAAGGGAATACTTGGGGAACCAACCTGTGTCCTTTGAACACCTGATTGCCCTCGCTGTCAGACTGGAACGTCTTATCCCGGCTGAGGAGCTGCAGACACAGAAAAAAATGGGATTGCATAGGAGTAATGAAGACATACAATTCATCTCAGACACACCCGTGTTATCATCCTCACAAGTAGTTTTTGGCTATGACAGCATTCAATTCAAGGGGGTGGAAAGTAGCAAAGCGTGAGAGATTCAAAGTTTGGTTGTATGTCATCACAACCGTTTTAAAAAAAAAAAAAAAAGGAAAAATCGAACTAAATCAATTCACACCCGAAACAAAAGCATATGGAAACCCAATTTAAATGTTTGCAAAAACAGAATATCATTGTATGCATTGCCTTACGGTATGAATACGTGCGTTTTGTAAAAAAACTGGTGTGCGTGTGTCCATGTTGATATACATTTTGAATAAAAAGGCTGAACCGCATCTAAGGATGTGTGGCGAAAAAATGAGCTAATGCAGCAATTAGAGAATGAATGAATAAAAAAGTCCATTACAGCCTGTTAAAATTATTAAAGCCAAGTCCTTTTTTTCTCAAAAGATGAAAAAAACCATTTAAGAAGAAATTGGATCCTTTATCTTTTTAAAAAGACATCAGGACTGAATTACAATGTGTAAACAAATGCTTACTGCCATTGGTTCCTAGCAACCACAGAGAGAGAGAAAGTGTGTGTATGAAGGGGGAAAGAGAGAGAGAGCGTGTGTGTATGAAGGGGGAAAGAGAGAGAGCGTGTGTGTATGGGGGGGAGAGAGAGAGAGAGTGTGTGTATGGGGGAGAGAGAGAGAGAGAGAGTGTGTGTATGGGGAGAGAGAGAGAGAGAGTGTGTGTGTATGGGGGAGAGAGAGAGAGAGAGTGTGAGTGTATGGGGGAGAGAGAGAGAGAGAGTGTGAGTGTATGGGGGAGAGAGAGAGAGAGAGTGTGTATGGGGGGAGAGAGAGAGTGTGAGAGTGTGTATGGGGGGAGAGAGAGAGAGTGTGTATGGGAGAGAGAGAGAGAGTGTGAGAGTGTGTATGGGGGAGCGAGAGAGTGTGAGAGTGTGTATGGGGGAGAGAGAGAGTGTGAGTGTGTGTATGGGGGGAGAGAGAGAGTGTGTGTATGGGGGGAGAGAGAGAGCGAGCGAGCGAGCGCCTGGCTTCCATCTATAATAACAATGCGACTGCACTCCCTAACGTAACAACTCAATGCTTATACACGTCCTATAAGAAAACAAATGGGGGGAAAGCCAACACTTCACCGCTTCGCTCTTTTAAATGCAACTCACAGCTCTGTGCTAAAACGAATGTCTGCGGTGCGTCGAGACACTTGTCACGCAGGAACTTGCTATAAGACTGCTTTTATTAGACTGAGCCGTCTAGCAAATAAGAAAACATATCAGCCCCGTAAACAGCGCAATTAAGGAGGCAGAGAAGCAGTGCGCGGTGCACTTCAGCGCCCATGTTAAAAGGCTCGTGACTGTGTGGTGACAGGATTAGCGGTGAACCAACTGATGACAGAAGAATCTGCTGAACTGGAAGGCACACTTTTGGAAGGGCACGTGCCCGTTTTAGACGCGCCCAGGCATAACGTATGGGTCGTTTTGGTCAGATATTTTGGACTTGCAGAACCACAAACGCCCCCCATTACTCGTGGATGATAACGTTACCTCTCACCTAAATGCACCAACATGGCAGCAAACAAAAGGTCAAATGTTCCTAATGGGGGCCTCCGGATAGGCCCGATCGGAAAAGGGGCTCGCCCGAATATCCTATGTGCAAGAACACGCCCGGGCTGGGTAGAGGAAATTAGCAGGGGTTCCCTCTGACAGTTACTGACGAGTAGGGCCGTCACCACGACCATCAAATTGAGATCCGAACACTTAAATTAAAATATGTGAGCTGGTTAGCGGGCTTGAGACCTGGAACCAAGGGTGCAGTGGGCGAAAGTGAATTAATTAAGAAACCATGAAAATCAGAAGGTAAATTGTAACGTTCTGAGAAACTTTTTCGCAAAGTTTTAAAATTCTGAAGGTGAATACTTATTCGGGGCATGGCTAACTCGATCTACATTAAACTCGATCGCTCTTAACAGAGAGACAGAATTGAAACTGCTGGATGGCGTTATTCTTAGCAACTTTACGATATGACTAATCTACGTAATAAGGCTATAAGCATGACACATTTATTCGAATTGAAACAACATCAATTGTTGGATTGTAAAGAATGGATTACGGCCAAAACAACCAAACGCTGAATAACAACATAATTTTCTGAAAGCTAGATTCAAGCTGGAGTACTTTGTTGTGGAGGGGTTAAATAATTAAATATAGTGTTTAAAGGGAGCCACTGAAGACAATAACCTGAAATTGGGTTGGTTGGCGAGAAGCTTGGCAAGGTTTGGAGATCTGAAAATAAGTCAATAAACTGCACACATTAATAAGCCCAGCCATATCACCCAGATATGGTGGCAGAAGACAATCAGTAAAATGACTTCTTAAAAAAAGAGGCAGAAACCCTCGTGTACACAATTAATACGCCGTTTGCCCCGGCGAACGCTTCATCACAATGAATGCGTCTTGCCAGGAATCCTACAGGCCAACATTAAATAATGCTCATTAAAATTCCCTTATGCACCCAACGCCCAGGGCTGTTTATATTTTAATAAGCCAAGGCAATTTTGGCAGATATTGACTTCCAAAATGAGACTCAAAGGACTTCTAGTTTATTTAAAAAATAAAATAAATAAAAAAAGCACCAAAAGGTCACAGAAAGTGGGAAAACGTAGCGAACAGTATCTCCTACAAGCCTCCAGTGTCATGGAGCGTGTGGAAAGGGGAAACGAGAGTAAACGACACAAAATAAGTTAGCCTTACACAGAGCATAAACGCGACCTAGGTGGAAATATAAACGGGTGCATGTCAGTGAGTGGCTCCGCGGTTTCTGACATAAAGCTGAGACATTTGGACCCGTTACGGAGCAGAAACGCGACCTAGGTGGGAATATAAACGGGTGCATTTCAGTGGCGCCGCAGTTTCTGACATAAAGCTGAGACATTTGGACCCGTTACGGAGCAGAAACGCGGTGGGAATATAACAGGTGCATTTCAGTGAGTGGCTCCGCGGTTTCTGACATAAAGCTGAGACCTTTCGACCAGCCTCCGTCCAAATGTCTGCCTCAGTTTATCAGGCGCACAGGTCCAGCGCTGACATGAATGGAACTGGGAGGAGTCCGGCAAGGTTAGGATGAGAGACGGAGAAATGTAAAACCATGTGGAGTGACACGTCCACTGAACCATATCTCAATAAGAGACCGCCACTAAAACCATGGGGAGTGACACGTCCACTGTACCATATCTCAATAAGAGACCGCCACTAAAACCATGGGGAGTGACACATCCACTGTACCATATCTCATTAAGAGACCGCCACTCGGAACGCCTACCCAGTTCTCAGACAATCACAGTTTCATGTTCTCAAAGAATTCATAAATGTGACTTCCCTTGAAGACATACTCAACTTGGATTGCTTCGATCCGTATTGACGGATAAGACCTTCGCAATAGCAGAATCTTCCGAGCAAAACTTGAACTGGTTGACACGCGTGCTTGCATGCAGTACTTCTGTGTTTAGCCTGGCATATAGAAAGCAAGGGAAGTAATGTTTTATTTTCCAGAACTGTGAGAGTCAACGTGAGGTTGAGGGGGGAGGGGGGTATATCACCAAAGTCAAACAACAAAGTGGAGGTACGTCTACAGCGGGCTGTGAGTTACTCTCCATCTTCACATTATTCCCTCAGGTAAGCACACAGCAACTCCAGAAGTTTTTTTTTCTCCTTCCTCTCTTTCAAGTCTTTTTAGTCCAGAGCAGAGGGCGTTGTGGGTTTTGTAAATCAAGTGAATTGCCCTTGCTTGAACTTCCAATGACCACAGATGGAACCACTGTGTCTGCCTTGCAGACTGCCAGGAAACTAGGGATGACCGCTGATGCCCGCCTGCCTTTCACCGACAGTGTTGCCACGGTTTCCCCTTCTCCGCACTGGCGAAATGCCTGTCCAGGCTGTCTTCATCTTTCAGCCTTCAATAAAGACTCCAACATCCATGCCTTTGATTTCCAAAAATAAAAAAATATCGAACAACCATGCAGCACCATGTCCTGAATATCAATGCTGATATAAAAATAGGCAGAAACCCTTATTTCAGTAGAACTGATAATAAAATGTACAGGGTGGGCACTACCGTTGCCAGCTAATCGTATTTCGTCATTAGTCGTTCTCTTAAGAGTGTCTGTGGGCGCGCCCAAACGGCCTTCTCCTCTCCCAGCAGACAGGAGCGTGTCTGTGGGCGCGCCCAATCGGCCTTCTCCTCTGCCACCAGACAGGAGCGAGTCTGTGGGCGCGCCCAATCGGCCTTCTCCTCTGCCACCAGACAGGAGCGTGTCTGTGGGCGTGGCCAATTGGCCTTCTCCTCTCCCACCAGACAGGAGCGTGTCTGTGGGCGTGCCCAATTGGCCTTCTCCTCTCCCAGCAGACAGGAGCGTGTCTGTGGGCGCGCCCAATCGGCCTTCTCCTCTCCCAGCAGACAGGAGCGTGTCTGTGGGCGCGCTCAAACGGCCTTCTCCTCTCCCAGCAGACAGGAGCGTGTCTGTGGGCGCGTCCAATCGGCCTTCTCCTCTCCCACCAGACAGGAGCGCGTCTGTGGGCGCGCCCAATCGGCCTTCTCCTCTCCCACCA
>JAOYSI010002575.1:12008-49060 GCA_025775065.1 Hiodon alosoides
CCAATCGGCCTTCTCCTCTCCCACCAGACAGGAGCGCGTCTGTGGGCGCGCCCAATCGGCCTTCTCCTCTCCCACCAGACAGGAGCGCGTCTGTGGGCGCGCCCAATCGGCCTTCTCCTCTCCCACCAGACAGGGGCGTGTCTGTGGGCGCGCCCAATCGGCCTTCTCCTCTCCCACCAGACAGGGGCGTGTTTGAGTGATGATCATACCGGTGTAGGCCTCCAGCATGTTGGGTTGGTCGAGCCGGGGCCCCTACAGACACGCTCCTGTCTTGATACGTGCCCTATAAAAGGGGGGCTTCAGCAGCACTGATAAAAAAACAACGGGGAGCCGTGGACTTGAACAGAGGGACCCTCCTATGAAATAAAGATGCCGTTTTAAGGTTTAAAAAAGGCGAAAAGCACACGGTACCGCAGTTGATGGGAAGGCTGAGGCAAAAATTCAAAGGGAATTCAGTAGAAGGAGTATTTTAAAAACAGACATGTACGTGACTGCATAGAACTGGGCTCCAATTTTATTCAGGGCCCAAGTATCTGCAAGAGTACGAAACCCCGTTTTAAAGAAAATTGGTCTTTCTGTGATGTTCAAGTAATCAGGCCAGATGGAAACAGAAAACGGCACGCTGAAGACAACCCCTTCATTTTGAAATCCACATGTCTGTCCATCAGAGGAACTTTCAGCCGTCATCGTGGCTCTGGGGTGGAGGTACACCCAACGCCTTCCACAGGGAAGCGGGACTTTGTTCTTCGAGGGCCGCAGAGACGGCTGGTCTTCGGGCCAGAAAAAGTTGTTTAAGAGTTAGGAGCTTCTTAAACGGACTTCTCATCCAGAACGGAAACACGCTGGTGTTCCAGATGAAAATCAGTTGCAAATCAAAAGAAAAAAAACCTGCAGGACAGCGACCATCTCTGACCTCCCGTTATACTTCGCAGAACTTAACGAGCTCCCGGACTGTAAATTTCCCTCTTTTTTCCCCTCTGAAATAATGGAATCGAGATTTTTTATGCATAAATCAGACGATGACAGGTGAGGGTTATGTCAGAGGAGTCCTTACCGTGCCGCACAGAGACACCTGGAATATACTTCCGTCACTGCCACCACAGAAGAGGGAGTACTCGCAGGGGTCGAGGGTCACCGACATGATGCCCACGTCGAAAATGACGGATAACAGCATTTCGCCCGAGGAAATCTCCCAGAGCTGTAGAGGGCGAGAGAGGGAGATGGACAAATCATCGGCTTTACGACAGCAGAGGTGTTCAAAGAATTCCACTTTTCTGACAAGAGCAGGCTACGACCTGAAATAAAAACACAGCATAAAAAATAAAATTAAAAACGGTTTCGGCCTGCATCTGCTAATTTAAGTTCTGAGCTTTAAATTAAATCACTTGATAAATCCAATTATTTTCACTTAACCTGTTGCCAAATACTTTTAAAGATGATAATCCCTTGTCTCCTAAGACAACATAATATTCCATCTTAAGAGGGGGGAAATTGCAAGATATTTGGCAAAGTCTTGAACCCCTGTTCTTAAGTGCTTAAGTTTCCTTCTTACAATTGATTGAGGACCTTAATACTGAAACGTCTCATTTAAAAAAAAAAAAAAAAAACACGATTAGAGGCAACGCACCTGCACTTTTATGAGTCACTTTAGAGGAAAGTTTGGGGCGCGAGCGGCGAAAGGAAGCCAACGTTCAGCATAAAAGTGCTTCCTCGAGTGTTAACTGAACTGATGGAAGACGCATCAACGTCTTTGCCAGAACCCAGCCCTGATTGATGTCTCCTCCGAGACGGGACCGCCTGGCTGTAAAATCCCTCTGATGTCAACCATAGCGACGACCACAACCCCCCCATTAGGTAAAATGCTGATACCCAGAGATATGGAAATGCTCTACACCTGGCCAGTTTTACTGAGGCAATCTTAAACCGCAGAACACTGCCAATTACCGCTTCGTCCTTCTCGTACAAAGAATTTAGACCAATATATTTTTTACAAGACGCAAAATTGCAAAAAACAAAGCAATCTGTATAACAAACATAGCAGGCATTCACTAAAAACACTATATACTTTTAAGGTAAAAATGCTACACTTTACTTGATGAACTTGATGTACGCCTCTCCCAGCATCACCAGCACAGTTCACTTTCATCTGTTATTGTGGAGTTTAAAAACGCCCCTTTTGCAGAAGCAGAATTTCAATTATTTATTTGAGATGACGTACAAGCTGCAACATTTTAAATCCATCTCGAAGCTAAATCTAGCAATTCCTTTGTCTGGAGCGAGCGCCCGCCCACTTACCCACCCACCTACCTAGGCACACTGGACATTGACCTTAAAGATGTTAACGGACTAGAAAACACAACTTCCTCAGAATCTTTTCCAAATTTAGAAACTTTGTTGAAAACTCTCACCAGAACTCGACAATCATCTCCCTGGCGAAGATAATGAGCGTTTTTTTGTCTGTTTTGTTTTAACACAGCAGGGATAATGTTGAGAGACCACTAAAAACTTCACGCCTCCGCGGCCAGACTTCGGTCCTAAAAAGGGATCTCGGGCCAACCGGCCAGGAGCGTTCCTGTGACCTACCCTCTCCTTCAGCCTACGTTATCACACCCATCATCAGCCAGTAAAATGATTTAGCCCACAGGACTGACGGCCCCTGATCCACAGCTGCTGATGATATTGAGAGGGACACCGCGAGCCGATGACAAATTTCCGGCCGGTGGAGAGGGGAAATAATGGAATGGGGGAAAACGGCGCGCGGCGAGCTCCCACAACTCAACGCCTCAGCTGTCAGGCGGGCCGGCGGAACCTCTGAAGCACGGGGCGGGCGAGCGAGCCTCCTTTTATCTCCGAGGTATCCTGCCCTTTCTTTATGAGTCCGACTAAGCCTTGTTCCTGTGTTGGCTCTCACACATCAGAAAAAGCCCACATTACAGGGCACAGTGCATTAGGTAATTCTGAAGCAGACAGACATTTGTATTCAAGGCAGATACAATAACATACAATGAGTAATATATTATAGTGTGGTGCGGTGTGCGTGTGTGTATATATATTTATATATATTAAAGATTTATCTCAACCAACACAAAAGTGAGTTATTTTCGGTTTTAGGCTTCTCTCTGGTAAGCTGGTTCACTCAAGCCCTACAGACTCATTCATTTGGTTCAGCCACACACACAAACAAAAAAAAACAACCGAAACAAACACAGCCACTCCAGGAAAGGCCCGTCTTCTCTGAGGGCTGAAAGCAGGATGTGGTGGTTTTGGGAATCAACATGCACTCCTCGTCTCGCCCAATAAAGGCAGCGCCTCCATTCAGCGCAGAATTCAGAAAGCTAATCGGAGCACTGACACAGCCCTGCTTCAACAGCTAATCTTCAGCAGGGCTTGTGGGGGAAGCTACACAAATCCACTCCTAGGGCCACCGCCGCCCGCCCGCCCGCCCGCCTGCCTGTGTCATTCCAAATTGATGCCGCAAAATGAAAACCCTGATAAAGCCCCGTCATCGTGAGGAATTTATCAAAGCCGCATAAACGACAGAGGCCTTTTGGAACTGCCACAACCTCAAAGACAATATTTTCATGAGAATAAAATAAAAATAAAATAAAAATCAACCCAAGGAGAAGCTTGTAAGGAGAAACAAGGCTCAGAGCACATGTGGGAGGCAGAGATAGTGGACAGGCAGAGATCTCTGGCCATTGATTTGTTTTAGGGAGATTCATAAAAATCTACCCAGGGGGTGAGAAACCATGTGTGAAAAAGACGGCACAGACCAGTGGTAGGCAAGTCATTTAAACAGTGGGCCCGACCGAGGGGGGGGGGGGGGGGGGGCCGAGGGTCCTCACCTCCACCCCCAGGGCGAGATATTTATTCCTAACCCCAGAAGAAAATAAACTCCGTCAAATCATTATTACTTTTTTTGTTCCCATCCTCCTTCCGAGGATCCGACGGGCCTGTCAGCACCTGTCTGGATTTGGCCCGCGGGCCGTCAGCTGCCTAGCCCTGGCATAGACACTCGCGGCAGGGGGATTTTCAGTGACGAAACCAAAGAAACGGGGAGGTCGGATGGAGGTTTAACGGACCTTCGCAGATCATTTTCAACTGAGATTCTCCAAGTAAAGATGAGCTTTAACTTCCCTACAGACCGCGGGCTATAGGAGGAGGGAGTGACTTCTGGGATGATTATAATTGATAATGTAGCTTGGCTGTCATAATGCCCGTGACAGAAGCCTTAAGACGCCTTTGACAGATGGAGCACTGGAACACGTCACCGTATTGATCGCTCCATTAAGGCTGAGCATATAATTTTCCACATTCAGGCTTATTTATCCCATTTCGTCCATTAACAGCCTACGAAATGACAGCAAAGATAACCCTGTGTTGTTTTAGGGTGGGCCGATCGCATTACTCGCATGGGTAACTTACAATTGCCTTTATAATCATTTATGGAAATCTGGGGGGAAAAAAATCAGTCCCTGCATTAATCAATCAACAGGAGTGGAAAAGAAGACTGTCTCCCGCTCTCAGTCAGCCGCCCCCACTTCCCAACTCAGAATTTGAGCCCCTCTTGCCAACCCAGAATTTGAGCCCCACTTCTTCACCAAAAATGAAAAGAAGATAAATGAGTCTCTCCTCCGCGTTGAGGTAGCCCCGGAGGTCTTGGGGGGGGGTGATCGGTGACATTGAGCTCAAGCCCCGACTTGCCCAGAGGCATAGGGAAGATTGAACGTTAAATCCCCCATTCATCAAGTCCCCTCGGACCCCAGAAAGGATTTTAAAAATAAAAAGACAGCCACCGGATCTCGCCGGCAGCCTTCTCATCCGACAAGCGTGATTACTTAAAGAAGTGCAATGTCAATCAATGACGACCAAACCAAAGTCAAGCAGCAGGAAATCCCCTTCGCCCGAGGGGTGGTCGTAATCTCTGGCGTCTTCCCGCCGGCTCGACTAAACCGGGGACGCTCGGCCGCTTGGCGTCGCTTTGAGGCCGCTCGTAATTGGTGGGTTGAGTGAACAACGCGCAAGCTATTCGGTTTCTAAACGCCCTCGTGTTTCTAAATCTCAGAACACAATGAGTCGGCGAAGAGCCGTGGGGAAATCGATCCCGATGTTTCACAATCTTAATAAAACATTTATCCAAAGCTGGCCTTGTTGCGTTTAAAACACCACTCCCTGGGCCCACATTTGCCAGGACTCAGGAGCCTGGAAAACGGCTGAGGAGTTGTGCGTGTATCAGTGAGCCGGTAATGAAAAGCCTTTTTTTAAGGAAGGGGGAAAAAAAAGGAATAGAAACACCACAATCTTAAGAGCGTCATTTATCATGGAAGCAATACTGGCGTTACGGGACACGGCCGGCGTTTGCGTGGCGTATTGATCCAGGGGGCTCCTGTCAATCAGACAATGATGGCCTGAGCACTCAACGCCTCTGCTACACGTTGCATAACCCGGTGACCGGATTACGTGTAATCCAATTGGTATATTTAAAAGGTCAGAGCGACACTTTCCATTGCACAGGCCTGGGATTTTAATAGAGGAATTTTCTTATAATTTATCTTTTATCACTGCACCGATGGGCAGCCAAGAGAGAATTTATCTACATTTCAAAAGAAAGTCTAATAGAATCCGTTCAAGTAAATGGAACCAAAGCCATAAAATATTTGAAAAATCTGATACAATAAGGTGCAATAATATCCAGATGTTGAAGGTAGGGTGAAAAGGGAGGTGAAGAAAATTATTTTCAAAACGTTAGAAAAAAAATCTACATTCCTATGTAGCTACAGTTTAATTAAATTAAAATCCTTAGATAACCTCAACTTTTTCCAGCGATTCCGCTCAGACCTACCCTAATAAAACCAACTGCCTAAAGAAATCCACTTTACCGACGTAGTAAACGTGTTACACTAGGCCAGGAAGTTACTTTTTCCCATAACCCCCAAAAAACGTACATACAACATCCATATAATATTACATATACATGTTTAACATGTAGCCACTGATAGTCTTGTCAATATAGTATCCTTTTCAGGTCATTTTAATCCAAAAGTAATTTGTAACCCTTTGACAATCTTTTTTTTATTTTATTTTACTAGGCAAAATTAATTTTCAGCATAGTGATGGATTAAATTATAAGAACCAAATCAGAGAAAATACACATTAGCTCTTTAGTAATTATTATATTACAGAGCCAGTGCTGGTAATGAAATATGAGGTTTGCAGAAAATGCCTGCGTTTCTACTCAACAGCAAATCTTAATCCGATTGGCTCATTTCGAACCCGGAGCATTTCCATTCGCCATAAGAGACTGCAAGAGCCCAGCGGTGGCACACAATTGGCCGAGCGCCGTCGGATGTCAGCAGGGCTTCTCAGTCGATCTGTGATATGAGCAACCTGCACGAGAAGTAAATCTGCCTGCAGTAAATGTTCAAATCTTTGTCACGCTGAAGGTAATGCAAATCGCCTTATTTTGAATCAAACTACATCCGACACCAGCATCATCGCAGTCAAAACTTGCACAGTAGTAAGCGTGCATACGGCGTTACAGGACAGAAACAAAAGCGTTCCCCCACTTAAAAAAAAAAAAAAAAAAAAATCAAACCCCTCTCAGTATTTACTGCAGAGTTAACACAAGAGAATGAACTTGTCGTCAATTAGCGCTGATTTACCCGCGTGGTAAGGTGAAGATCGCGAATAAAGACATCACCACATGCCACTGCTGTAAGCAGCGCTACGTTTGCAATTTTCACAAACATTAAAGTGCTGGAAAGAAAGCAATGTGCAGAAACCATAATGAGAAATATCGAGCACGCTATTAACTGTTCATTACAGAGGCCAGCGTCGTACACAACTGGCACGCAGTAGAAAAATTGAGAATGCAGAGTGGGTAGCTTCTGCGCTAATGGGCACGAACAGAGAGAAAATAGATTTGCTTCTAATCAGCTGCACTTGCAATAAACACAAGAATACTGTAATAAGACATCTGCAGGACTCCAATTATGGCAGCATTTAAATCTTGTATTAAAAATCTCACAAAAATTTGACTCCTGTATAATATATCAGCAACCTTTGAATCAAGTACAAAGTTTGCTAGGGGGGAAAAAAAATACCATCGTTATTGCATTGGTCGCCCTTAATGGAAATATGACATAGTCTTTCTACTTAAGTTATACATAACTTGCGGGACTATTGCTCATGAAACCTGGATGAAATGGTCTGTCCATTTTTTTAAGGCCCGAAAATGGGGGGGGGGGGGAGCTGGCGTTAAGCTTGTTGTTGCCTTCTCAGGCGTTAACAGGCTAGCAGTGCCCTCGGGAGGGTGTACCAGTGTTGAACCAGTGTTGAACCAGCAGGGCCTGCAATGTGTAAAATGACAGGAGGCTCAAAGGCCATTGGTTCAGAGGAATTCAACTGTACTTCTGCACCCTCCCTGAGCGAGGACGTACAAGTGATGTAAAAGGTATTTATATACACAAATGTCTTCAAAATGCATATCAAAATCCTAACTAAAGAACATTTAAACAAGTTCCTATTAAAATTCTCAAGCTGTAAAACTCAAAATAACTTGCATTGGTATTGTGCTATCAGAAGAAAAAAAAAAGAAAAAAAGTGTTCAAAAAATATAATTTTACTTCTTGACAACCTCCTGACAGAACCACATATCTTTCTGAGTGGAGCAGAGAAGAATCTTAAATTGACAAGATTTGTAACCCCATTAATAATAGAATGAGGCGATACGTCAAATGAATTACTGATAGTACGAGTTGCAACTCTTACCTGAATGGAAAATTCAGTGGCAATCAAACAAATTTATGTTTAAACATCCACAGAATGCCATCATAGTGCATTGTATTCCTTACGTCCCGTGAAACGTTTATACTCAACATCACTCTTCCTTTCCTTTGGTCACCCATTTGTCTGTCATTCTTTACCTTATCGTACTGGGAAGTTTTATTAAGAACTGCATAACGGTTTTAATGGTATAATACACAAAAAAAGAAATGAAAAATGTGAAAAACCCAGGGGTACTCAATCCTGGTCCTCTCAAAAGCGGATTTCTGGCAATGGCTGATTTCTTCACGCTTGGACTTGAATGTTTGTTACGTTCCCCTCCCCCCAAAGAGAGGTTAATAGTGAGTGTGTTTCAGACCACCCCCCGGAACGGGCTCATCAAGGCGGGGTACACTTCCCAAAAACCGGCCATGCTAAACGGGTCATGCAATTATTTATTATTCAAATCCAAATGTCTAATAATCATTAGCGTTACAAACATTGGGCAACAACGTGCTTTGGCATTCGCACGCCGTGGAACCTCCCGGTCTGACCCAACCTAAAGAAAAGGGAGTGCCTACCTTGGCGGTCTGGTCCAGGGAAGCGGTGACCACCCTAGCCTGAGGTCCCATCAGGCCACAGTGGATGTCCGTGATGGGGAGGGAGTGGCGAGCCCAGACGTGGCGGGGCTCAGGGGAGTGGTTCGAATCCAGCTGCACCACCCTAAAGCACAAAGTTTGATTCCGGGTTACAAACTTGCGAGGCAATTTTCCGCATTAAACAGCATGTAACAATTACTAAGAAGTGTGCATTCAATTGAGAGCAGCACAGACCAGGACAGATGAAACGTATACAAAATAACAACAGATGTTTTCCATCTGCCTTTACGGGGGTTCGAGAGCATGAACAAAGGGACATGCTATTGCTAGTGTAGATCTACCACACCGTAGCAGGTACCTTAATGTTGATCAGAGATTCCTTTTATAATTCCATAACTTACGAATGAAAAAGATGCACCTTTCATGGTGCACCTATAAAGTCAGTTGATATTAACTTTGTATCGACAGACTGGTAAAGAACACCGGGTACATAACAAATAGTCAAAAAGTAATCCTGATGCCAACATTAGGAACATCTAGGACTAACTTGCTGGCCACTACAGTTAGGCAGCTACCGTTACTGAATGTCATTTTAACAATCTGCAGTGGGTTCGAGTCTGAACGATCGCAAGGGAAATATCTTTCCAGGAATCCAGCTTGAGACCCAGCTGACACGTTACAAAAAATGTTTTAATCTTAAGGTATTGCTGACTGGCTATGGGCTATACTTATCCAGTGATAAGACCTCCCACATTTTGCATAAGTTGTTTGGTGCATTTCCCATTCAGCGGATTAGCGTAACCGCTAGCGCTATGAAACAGGAATACGCCTTCCCGATAAGCTAAAACGAAAACGTTTTTGCTGAAGTCAATACACGCTGTATTTTGTACTTTGATACTGAATATTGCATTAAATAAGTTTGTGATTTTCATATTATGGCCTCATCTTGATATTATCAATTAATTAATCAATTCATCTTTAATGAAAATAAATGGCTAGGAAACAGTCCAGACCATTTTGGAGCAAGCGTGAGGGAGAGAAAAGGAACTCTTTGTTGATGAGCAGAGCTGGAGATCACCCGGCCCCATTCTGTCAGCTCCCAAAAGCAGGGCGCAGGTGGCAGGAGCTCACAGACAACCTGTCTCCAGCAACAAAACAGTGACAAACAAGGTTCCACACCAAGGATCTGCAGAATCAGGTCCTGTTCTCACTGTCAAACTCACGACGATGTGGAGGAGACAGAGGGTGCCGTTTGCGATTCAGCACAGAACCCAAATTTATCACAAATGACGTTTTTTTTTTTATTTTCTTTCTTTTTTTTAAACCAATTATTTTTAAATTACTGCATTCTTTCAAGGCCATGCTAGAACGTTTAAGTTCTCGTATGGATGACACTGAAGTTCAAAGTCTCCTGAACAAACCGCCTCACCACAACAATAGGACTATAATCACCCGCACCTTCAGACTTATCCTCAACCCTTAAGTGCTTTGTTTCTAACCCCACAACGCCCTCCCTAAGGGGCTTCTCAAAGGCAAAGCGCAGAGAACGAGCTAAAGCCTTCACAGAAGATCCTTCAATGAAGATCTAACAGAAAGGCCACGGTTCTATGAATAGTATCATAGCATGTCTTCACAGACTGAAAACGGATCGCAAAACGCACTATTTTTTTTTTATTGATTTTTTTGGACTGTTCTGTCGGGCGCCCCGGAACCCAAAAGCTCCGCTTCACGTTTGCATCTGGGCAAAAAGACAGGCAGAGACTCCGCCCTGGGACGCCGGAGAGTCGCCCATGTGAGGCTTCCAAGAACGGCGCCCTCAGAAGCGCGTTTCAACCTTTAGAGGCTTTCTCCACTTTCATGGTTGACTTTTGTTGTGGCGTTTGCTCATTTATCTGGGTTTTGCCCACAGTTAGCACTAGCCCCAGCAGTGAAGCCAGAGAACTGAGGAGGGGGCGGCTGCAGCTATAATGGGCCGGAGCCTCAAACCGCTGGAACAAAGCAGCGCGACAACAGGGGCCTGACATGGCATGTCAGTGAATGTGGACGGTGGGAGTGCATCGCTGAAAAGCCGAGGCAGACCGCTAAAGGGAACGAACAAAAGAAGGGGTGCTGAATCTGAGCCATCCCCTGCATTATTTATTTCCATCTCAGGGCAGCGTTATGTACTTTGTAGCTTTTCCCCATATATCCCCATTACTCAAGAATTGCCCTTTAAAAAAAATGAGCTGGTTCCGCAGACGTATATAGACGTACCTCTTCAAATCAAACAAACACAGTTCATCCCTTTGATATTGTCTTTTCCTGACCCGAGTACCCCCCCCACCCCAGAAGCCTCCAAGGTCAATCTTGTTGCATCATGTAGGACTACTCGGGAACTTGTCGCAGGAAAGGTTGAAAAGGCGTGCGAATCCATAGACCGCTGAGCCATCTGAGTATTTTATTACCAAGAGGCTTCTGCAGCATTGACCGAGGGCGCTAATCACACTGACCGATGAAGAAGGGCTTCAATGAGACTGTCCGCTGAGAAAAATGGAAAAAGATGCAATCTAGATAACAGGCCATGACAAGACAAGGACATGTGAAACCATGGAACCCCAAACCCTAGAAATTGAAGTGTAAAAAGGCAGTGCTGGTCACCAGGAGAATGCTATGAAGCTCACACAATACTACAGCTTCAGAAAAGGTACAGCCACAAATGGGTTCAGCCATTCATGTCCTTCAAACATACTGACAATTTTGACAGAGAAATAAAACTACACATTTGCCCATCTACGGTCTCTTGTAACAAACTAAATTTGTATTAAACAAAACAACCCTCTGGGGAAAGTCCGGTGTTGGTCTCAAGGGGTCATAACGGGGCATGAAGGTCTTAGATTTATTTTTAGATTTCAACCACACCAAGGCTCTGCTTAATCAATGTAAAACAAATGGGAGTACTTTGGCATGCCTATCACAGCACACAACTCCCTCTCTTAGATTTCCGGAGTACTTTTTTTTTTTTTAAATAGAGTCTTTAATTGTTTATACCTCATCAGCACCTCATAAATGTGAATACCAATAACTCTGATTGGCTGTCAACTGGCCAATGAAATATGATTGGTTTCCGTTGGCCAGTTAAAATGCACAATTGCTCGCTGGTTGCACCTTGGCAGCCAGGATAAAAGGTCTTTTGCAGCACTCGAGAGACCCACACCCCATTTCTGGGAGACTCCCTGACACACAAACAAAAGATAATTCGGATAACATTTATACATAGGCTAGCTACACCAAAAGCCAGTAGGAAATTAGTTATGCTAAAAACCATTCTGTTCAAGGGTATCGTTTTAAAGTGGTTGATAAATTGGAAAATTAACCAGGATAATATAATTCTGAGGAAACGGACCACAGGGTGAGTCACATCAGACAATTTCTCACTGCCGTTGCCAACATGGTTAATTTAGGATCATAATGACCTTGACCCTGCAGAACAGCGGCACCAGCTGAATTTCCGTCCATAACTTCAATATCTTCACGATCGTATCCAATAAAAAGCGAAGCCAATTCATTTTAGTATTATATTTAAAGCCGTAAACTTGTTACTTCGATAAGCAAATTTATTTAATGGAGCTTACAGATTTAAAAATATATATATATTCATTCCATTGCAGTTTGTACCAGAAATGACTATACAGCCTGATTTTACTCCTACTGCAACTTGGCACAGAACCTTCAGACAATAATGAATGTCTTCCTTATTTGGACCTTTTACACATTTATTGGCAACAAAATATACTTTTGGAGAGAAAAAAATCAATACAGAAAAACATAATACATTTTCGGTATATCAAATGCACTAAGCAATAGATCTGAACTGACGCAAGGCCACTCCAAACTATGGCTTATCTGTGGTCATATTGTTCTCTTCAACAAAAGAATGAAATTATATTTTGTCTAAATATGGCAGTAGCAATCTGGATTGGATTACTAAAACCTTAATAATTACAATACAGAATACAATGTTTTTTTAACATCGTTTAATTTCTCAATTTCATAGCCAAGACTATCCCCTACTGGTGAGTAGAAGAACTATTTTTCACAGTAGATCGAAAGAGCTACTACCACCCTGGAATGACAGGACATAAGGCCAAAACAAAACTTACATACATTCATAGTTTTAAAAATCCTTTGCATGCAGGTACAGGCCTAATTAATACCAAAAAAAAAAAACAGTGAAAGTATTAAAAAAGACAGAAAAAACCAACGAACTACTACTAAATAGCGTTAATGCCATACAGATGACACTGTACTCATCCATAAGGAAAAGAATGTAGGAAAAGAGATGGAAGATTAAGACTGGCCAAGCATTTTAGTTCAGGCAGAGTGTATTTTACTTGGAGTGCTATTTAAGACAAATGGGGAAATTATTCAACTGGTCCATCTGACAAAAGTGACTAAATTCTCATCTCTGTAGAGATTTCTGTACACTTTCCACTTTCTGAACACTTTTCCAAACTGTGTAATTAATGTGCTTCTGATTCCACTTCCTCAAGGCACTGGGTTCATACCTAATTTGGTAATGATAGGGTTACCAGTTTAAACCGAAAACACATTGTGAAATACAACTGCGCTGTGTGCCAGACGAAGGGGATGACTTCATTGTCAATACATTTCCAGTTTATTTTTCCCTTTGTGAGTCCAACAAGGTGCACAGAATTTGTGTTGAAAGAAGCTTTTTTATTTATTTTCTTAAAGAACCAAGATTGGAATTCCACTGTGGATAAACAAACCGTAACGCTTTCAGAGAGATAAGAAAACGAGGATGGCTCCATTGGCGCATTCAATACTCTTTCTGCAATATGCCTTTTCAACTTGTTTCCTATCACTTCGCAGGTTTTCATAAATGAGCCTTCAGACTCCAGACTCCCACACTACAATGCGCCTCTCACCTCTTAGGTTTATCTGTGACACAACGCTTAACAGAAGGTGGTGTAATTCTTAAGCTCCTGGATGGGTTCGGATATCAGGAGGGGGCACCAATGCTGGGGCTTTTAGCAAGTTGCTAAATCTGAATTGGCTCAGTCAATTTCAAGCTTTATGAATAGGCAAAGAGTAAGGTTGCACCCCAAGATACTCATTCTGGTAAAGGCAAATGGTTAAGGTTAAGTGAATCCTTCATGTACAGATACATTGAAGCCTGATGACTTAAATACCAGTCTTTCTGTCGTCTGAAAGTAAAACACTTCACTGTTAAACACTTTAGTGTTTGGTATTTAATCTTACACTTGAAAGATCAAGAGTAATCATAACACAGACCGAAACCTAAAAGCACTGGTTACATTAACCTGTCAGTTCTCCCAGGCAAACACACAGTGTCATTTGCAACACAAATAGCTGAAGGAATGCAAAAAAATAAAAAATAAACGTAGCAATTTCCATTCCACGATTTACTTCAATAGGCCATCTGTCAAACTTGACAAATGAACCATACCATCAGTAATAAGTAAAAAGTTATTTATTTATTTTTTTCCGTTTAATGAAACGCATAGTCAGTAGACCACTTTATTGCTGTTCGGTTCCCTGACGGAAAGAGAAATTGTCAGCTCCATCCAATTTCTGGGAAGATCAAAAGATCTAAGGGTCGCATAATACACAGTTATCCTGAAGGCCTACATTTAAATTACAATTGTGCCCCCCCCCCTCCCATTTTAAATGAGAGGAACTATTTTACTGTGCCTTCCAGAACAAGCATGCACAGAAAGGATATGGGTGCATATGAAGACATACCATACAGGATTCTAAAGGAGTCTGAAATGTCATCTGCCAATACTAAGTGAGTTTTGTCAAGGAATGAGCTGAATAAAAAGCTCTTAATGCCCATTAAAATTCTTAAAGCCCCATTCTTAACATACATTTACTCCGCGATTAGAGACATGAGGTGATTGAAATTTGGAAGTTTAAGCAAAATACATGCCTAAACTTCCAATTAAACATTTTTACAATTAAATGATACAACGGGAGAAAGCTTAGATGTGAAGGGGTTTTTATACCTCATTAAAACATCCTCAAAAGACAGCGTATCAAATTTGAACACAGTCCGACATCTGTCCTGTTGACTACACTTTGCATTTGTGTCACATAAATGTGTCTGCATAAACAGGGAGAGTTTACACGCCGTGTCCTTGGCTCGTGAACAAAGATGCACAAGCCCCTATGGTCCGGAGACTGCAAATAAAACAATTTCGAGAACACGAGAAAACCACTCCCACTTCCTCATGTAAACTCAAGTACCACGTGTAAATGAAAAAAGGCGTAACACATCCTTAAATGGCCGTGGTATCATGATGCATGAGAACAGTTCATTTGATTGTGTTACAGGATGCCAGAAAGTAAGTTGCTGGTGGACAGTTTCCTGGTTAGCAATGGTTAATTTATTATAAATGGTAGCATGGACAGCCTTGGGCGCATACGAGGAAGGTCTCGCGCAGCAGACCATAATAATCCTACGTTTCTGCAGATTTAAAGCCATTATCTGCACTGCCTGGACCGACTCTGTTAATATACCTTAGAGTAAATTCTGTAATTTTTGAATTAATATAATAAGATATTATATTTGAAATAATAAATTGAAACGATATTCATCATGAGTAAAAGGTTAAAACACACATTAACTCCCCATGAGGGAAGCCTCAACCAGAGAAGAGTGGCTAAACTGCATGAAACTGACAAAAACGCACGTTTTCAGACCGTTTTTAATACTTACTGCGCATAACATGGAAAAAGTGTAATTAGTATAAAAGTAAATCTAAATGAATGACACTTCTTTACTGATGCACCCTTCTCAGCATGTGACAGGCACCAGAGAGTCAAAGCTCACCTGGAAAGACTCCAGACCAGTGCCAGGTTGTCTTTGCCTCCTGATATAAAGTGGCTGCTGTCATCGGTGAATCTCAGGCAGGTCACATCTTGGTAGTGTCGGCTTAAGATGGCCAGCAAATTCCCAGTGGAAACCTAGAACACACGTCATAATAATCACAACGTCGGCAAAAAAACATTCGATTTTCTTCTACTGAATTAGAAATTAATACCGCAGCTTTAAGCTTGGGGCAAACACTGCCACCCAGATGCTGACAACTACTCAATCTCTAGAGAAAACGAAATAACTGGTGATAGTCCGACATAATAACTTATGAATTTCCAATAACTTATTAAATAATGGCTCACTAAAATAACAAATATAATTTAAAAACTTGGTTTTAAAATATATATATGTTCACTTATAGGCGGCAATTCTGCGATATCCCTGTGGTCGCATATGTTTCAGCCTGTCCTTACCTCCCACACATAAATTGCCTCAGCAATTCCAGCCAGCAGGAACAGGCCATTGGGTGAAGCAGTAAGGCAGGTAACAATCCCAGGGCACAGAATTTTTTGCTGCAATTGGTCCTACCAAAAAATGCAGCGAAATCACTGATTAATAACTGCAATACAACTAAATGCAAACACGAGCCTGCGACTAAGCAAGCACATTTTTGTTTTCATGTACCTAGCTGTGCATCTATTGCAATCGAATCACGTATACAAACTGAAAATGCAATGTAATAACTTCTTTGTACTCGCAATATCATCTTTTTTGGGTAACAGATTTTAGAACGAAACATCCGCAGGATAATGTTTGTGGAAACAACGGCTAGACCAAGTCAAGTCTGTCTGTGTTTTCTGAAGATTTCACGCTGCCACATGCCTCATATTTGTTTAACATTTCCATATCCCAAAGCACAGATGCGTTTCCAGTCCGCTAGCCTATTAGCTAACTTAAAATGAAAAAAAAACTATGAACAATTGAGTATCAAAGACAAAGTGAGAATATGTAGACAGTACCGTATCACGCTTCGTAGTGACGGTTACTATGTCGTATGTACCAAGCTACTGTACCTTTCTTTGTATCTCCCAAACGTTAATAAAGTTCTTTCCAAGTTGGGCTCCTAGAATATATTCACCGTTCAGGACTGCTAGGGATCTCGACGAAGAATTACCCCCTCTATAAGAGAGGAGGTTGGTGCCGGAGTGTAGCTCGAAGACAGCACAGTTCCACAACTGACCGGCCGAATCGGCACAAACCACAACTTCCATGGGCGCAGACATCTTGGTTTTAGACACAGGAACGAAAACTAGCATCTGTCATACCGGCAGGCGGAATGTAGCGGCTCACCCTTGCTTCCGAGAAAGCGGTGAATTCTGGGATTCAGGATCTTGAAAATGTAAAGTACCGAAGTAGTTGCACCCGAACCACTACAATTACTTACCAACTGTTGATTCTTTTTTGTTTTGAATAAACTTTGCTTGGTTTCAGTGGTAGTAAGCCGACGTTTCTGCGCCGTGATGCCAGGTGGTCAATTCTAAGCACAATTGGAGGACTTGTTTTCATTTTGGTGGGGGAATGGAAATATTTTATTTTAAACATCTAAATTCATTAAAGATAAACCATTTAATAGAAGTTGGGAATTCATGACATACAGTGTGTCGCTCTTTCCCCCGAGTGAACCAACAATTCATTAAACCGACGTAGTTACCTTAGATTAATGGTTCCCAATGGCTCTTTTACCATTATATGTAATTAAGTTCAAAATGTAAACAATTTAAAAATTGTATGTGTTATAAATCTTAGAGCGAGCTAAACCTGTAGATAATCCCTCAGGATTATTGATTCAGTTGACCATGAGGGCAAGACCAGAGATCATGGACCATAGAACTTGCGGCTTTTCGCAAAAATAGGTAACAGTTGCGTCTGATAAAAAGGTAGGTTATAATAGCTGGTAACCTGATTTGTAACCTAGTTGATGCCGAATCTTTGGAAAACAGAAAATAGCCTTATCAAAAAAGACAACAAAAAACATACCCATATGCGCTATAGGGGTGAGTGAGAACAGGGTGACCTACAGTAGAAAAAATGGCTTAAGTTCAATGTTGGGTTGTAAACATCCTGCCTCAGCAAAAGAAATGGTCAAAGTAGTAGTTAATATGGTAAGATATCGCCGGTTGTCGGATTTATAAGTTGCTCGTGCCACCTGAAGGGGCAGGGAGTCTAGCCAGTGAAATACACAGCAATGAAGGGAATCTGTGTTCTGACAAGTTGTTTTTTTTATTTTTATCAAGCCTTAGATGAGTGGACTATGGAAAGCCCAGACAGCACAAGTGCCTGGTACTAACAGGCTCTGCCAATTTAATAAGAATGCCAGTAAAGTTTCCCTGGCATGGCCCCGGCACACCTTATCTATGAGAAGGCAAGATTGATGCAGCCTGTTATGTCACCCATTTGTATTTTTTCCCTGGTGTGTGTGTGTGTGTGTGGGGGGGGGATTAGTTAGCCAGTCCACAGGACGTGTTCTGTGACTGGTGGTTACTATGAGCATTAATATATATTTTTATGATATAATATAATAATAATATAATTTTTAGTTGAGAAAAAAAAATCAGCTACATAGCTACATTTAATTTGGAAAAAATAAACATTGTTGCACCCTGCAACATATTTCTGATGTTAAAAACTGAATAAAAGTTAAGATAATTCAGTAAAAAAATTGTATTACTTTCTGCCAATTGCAATAGCTTCAGCCTCTTGGTGTTGATAACCCTCCCTACCTCATAAATTCCTGTTGAAGGTAAATGATAAGGAGCCAAGACCTGACAGTGCCAATGCCGTGCTTCGTTGCCGTGCTTCGTTGCCATGCTTCGTTGCCGTGCTTTGTTGCCGAGCTCATAACACTAAAGCACTGGGAGGAGAAAACGGGGGACACAGCTGGAAAGATTTGGTGTAAATCCTGTGATGTCTTAGTGGAAGCGTTTCCTACCGATGCACGCACCTACTGAGAAGGCCTCACACTTACAAATGCTGTCCACTGGGCTTCAAACATAATTTTATTGGACTTATTGGAGTCAATAGTAGGGAGAGCATGGCAGTGTGTTTGTAGAGATCATGATGAGAGAGTTGAATACGCGATACATTTATTACATCTAATAAAGCCAAATGCACACACAAAGATTATCACACTAACAAATATAGTGGATTGTTGGAAACATTAGCATTTGAAAGTTTTTGGGCCAAAAAGGCTGCGGATTGAGAACCACTGCTCTAAATCACCTCATGTAAACTCAAAGAGCTCTTATCTGGTGATAATTCCTAAGGCCTCCAAAAGGAAGCTCTTTTAAGAAGTGGAAAAAGTAGCAGATTTTTAATCGTGGTGGGAAGTGCTTTGAGTGGCTGATTGTTAGAAAAACAGACGAAGTAGGCTTCCACTGGAAGGGCACACCGGAGTTTCCTGTTTTGAAACTGACTCAATGGGGGAAAAGCTGTATTGTTTATGAAACAACTGTTCATGAAATTAAGTCTTCTTTCCCCCCCCCCCCCCCAAGTATTTTATTTATTTTACTCATTAAAAACACACTAAAGAATACTTTAATATTTATGTAAAGTGCAAATAGCAGGTTGCCCTGGTTTTGATTGGGACTAGGTTAGGGCTAGGGTTAAAAGGTAAATGTATAAAATTCATGTGAATATTTAAATAAAGGTCAATGAAACCTAAAGTATTTAGTGTAATGAAAAAAGGCTGTATAACTTGTCTATTATTTTATCTAAATTAAATTCTTCCACTCGATCAAAAAAAATAAAAAAATAAACCATTTTAGATAGTACAAGTATATATTGCCATGCAGGCCATATGAAAACTGAACAACAAAATAACTGCTGAGACTAAACCATGTACAGAATAGCAATATGGTTTTAAAAAGCACTATTTATTTAGATTAATTTTCGTTTGTTTCAGTATTGTTGATCAATTAAATTTACATCACGGTGATCTATTATAATGTTTTGTTCTTTTGTGCATTCTGCCAGTATGAGTTTTTCTGCATTTGTTTTCTTCCAACAGAGCCCGACAACACAGGCATTGATGTATATTATCCAGCAGTGCTTGTTAGATGTCCGGGATGAGAGTCCTGGACTTTGCCATTCTGGAGAACAGTGTTTGACTCGAAAATGTGTCCAAGCGGCCTGTCGACGCTGCCCACACATTCCTGCACATGGCAATATGAAAATGTCAAATGTCAAAAAAGAGGAATCATACGGACTAAAACATGTTGGCTGAGTTAATCTAGCAATGATGACATATTCTATGCAATGTAGGCTTGGTGGGTTCCATTGTTGAACCTCAAGTTAGACCTCAGTATTTATATTATTTAGGTGGCAAAAGAAAGACTTATCACTTGTCAGCAACTAACAAGAAAAGATCAGTTTGTGTTCTTTGTATTCAGTAGTCGTTTAACTCACAAGAAAAGATCGGTTTGTGTTCTTTGTATTCAGTAGTCGTTTAACTCACAAGAAAAGATCAGTTTGAGGATGCAGAAGGAAAGGCATAGGACCAAGGCACTTGTTTGAAGTCCGTGTGATCTGTTGGCATCCTGCGAGGCAGAGTCACCGTCCATTTTGCATCGTTGGCTGCAATCACCAATGTTGAAAGAAAAAATGTTATTCACCTCAAGAGAAAAGTGTGATGAAATCGACTTAACTGAATCTTGAACGCACCAAGTGACTTGGGCTGTAGACCAGGAGAAGCGGTTTTTACTCACAGTTGCTTCTGTAAATACTGCTTGTTGGAGTTGCAAGCTTTGTTTTGGCTCTCCGCTGCCCTCTGCTGACTCTCAGCGGCATTGCGCAAAGCCTCACACGATTCCCATTGATGGGAAATCTGAGTTAAATTGAGCTCCAGGCATTCAATATGGTCTGAAACACGGCAATCACAAAAATGGGAAGTTTTAAGATAAATAAACTGTTTGTGCAAAAATGGTATTCACCAAAATGCCAGTAGAGATTGCCTTAGTGCAGTACACAAAGATATTCTGTGCTGCCATATTTTCTATTCTCACAAAAAAGGATATCATTATGGCCATTTTGGTATTGGCTTATAAGGTAATGTCTTGCTTTGGACTTGCTTATCAGTTTAAAGTGTGCACCGACCTACATGACCGTCTCTGTATATATATATATATATATATATATATATGAAACAACTTTGAGACTTTCAGCCTCAATCTTGTAGCCTTGTGTTCCAACCTTCCAACATTTTTGGAGGAAAAAGTTGTATTTGTTTGAGGTTCCCATGACTACAAGTGAAATGCTAATAATATCACACATGAAAAAGAAACCCATTCATGCCTGCCAATGCCAAGCTGCAGAACTCCCCTTCTCCACCCAGAGTGACTTAAACTTTCCTACCTTTCTGGAGCAAGATTACTGAAGTGAGGTTGGCCTTAATTTGTTTATACATCTCAGTTTCATTTTCCAGGGCTTTTACAGTTGTATTCAAAACGGTCTGTAACAAAAGTAGAAGCAGGGTCACTGATAACCTCCACAGCACATTCGATAGCATGAACAATTGGTCCAGTTTCAGTAAACAGTTAAGTGCTTCTGTGGGCTCAGTCATGTAAAAAAACAAAAAAAATACAAGGCGTGTCCTGTGTGGCATATTTGACGTTATGAGAAAACGCAGACCTCTGCCAGCTACCAGCTTTTCCATAAATGGCCTTCAATGTGTTGAAACTGCGTTATGAAAAGTGAAAGACAACCTGGCCCCATTAATCAGAACTATTTGTTGATTAAAAATGTGATTAAATGACTACTTAAATGTTAGATCGGGATATCCTTTGGAATGAGTGATCCGGACTGGCTTTAGCATTTCTTTCAGTAGTGTCTGAAATTAAGCTCCCTCCCACCTGCTGGGAACCACCAATCTTCCTGTAAAATTTTGATGGTTCTATTTACTTTATATTTGAATAGTTATCTCTTATACAGCTGAATAGTACATAGTTTGTGGCTATTATGTAGATAAGCTTGTATAGTGCTGCTTTTTGCACATGCTTGTAATTCAAAATCAAAGGGAAAAAAACCAGGTATATATTTTTGCTTGAATCGATATATACAGTATTAACCACACAATAGGGTCAACTTCTTTTAAAAAAAAAGTGATTCATATCATTTTCATCTAGCAACTAAGACAATCATCAGACCCACTGAAAACGATAGCAGGTTAGTTAACAGGGTTCAACAAGACAGAAGAAGATAAGATCTATGAACGCTGGAAGGATCCTAAAAAAAAATTGAGAAATGCAGCCGTGAACTTACGTTTGTCTCCTGACAGTCAGCCAGGGACATGTTGGTCTCTCTTAGGGTTCCCGTCAGCGCGTCGATCTGCTGCTGCAGTTGGGTCTGGTTCTCCCTGCTCAACATTATGTGATCCTCTAACGCTTGTCTGTCCTTTGCCCACACCACCTTGGCTCCCTCCAGCTTCTCGTTGAGGGTCTGCAGTTCGGCTCTGCACTGGCTTGCGCTCCTCATGTCCGGTGAGGTCGCCCACACCACGATGATAATGAGGGAAATCACAGACCACAGAGCGAGACAGGCGATGACAATGTTGCGAGTGGTTTGGGAGGACTTGGAGCTGGCCATTCTGGGAATGATAGTGAAAAGTGCTGCGACGGGGAATGATTTAGGCTGCCAGCATCTGGAACATCCCTCTGCTTGTGTGGCGTGTCTGTCAGGAGGCAGCAAAGTTTTCCCAGGCTGTGGACTGACTGCTTCTTCTGTGGGGGCTTTTTTTTTTTTTTGGAAGCCCAGCCTGCTTTCACATGCAGGAAAGGGGTGTGGCTCCCTTCCCTGCCCCGAAATTCCAAGATGGGGACTTTTACTCTGCCTGCTCCTCGTTGTGATTGAACAGCCAAGACACTAAAGATGACAGATTGGTATTTGTCATAGTTGCCCTAAAAAAAACGCTGCGAGAAAACGAAACTTAAAATGAATTTCCTGTAAGTGACACAACTGAAAATGTACGAGTTTCTCTTTCCATTTCCCCAAACCGAAAGGGCAGAACTCCCAGCCCCTGATAAAACCTCGAAAACAGCTTTGCTGGGCAAGTATGCAGAGCTTGTTTAGTTCTTGGGCTATGTCTTATTTTAAACATTTTCTCAACAGCCCAAGTGCTGTAGCGACTCAGTGTTTCCTGAACTGATGCCAGGGCTGGGGGAAAGCGAGGCACTGCTATGTTGCCCATGGCAACCCCCGGCAACCCCAGGCAACCTAGCTGCTCTCTGACTAATACTTTCTGGACTTTACTTTAGATTATGAAACAAAACTGAACAGCACTCACATCTGACACTACTTGGATCCCTCAAAAAAGTGAGGCTCTTGACTTCATGAAATAGTTCCCCAGACCAAGGAAAAAATGTGCAATAAATCTAAAACAGATTCGAGTTTGTTTTGCAACTTTCCCCTTCCTCCTTATTTCACTAAACAGCAACATTTTTGGCTTATTGGGTATTTTCCTATTTACCCAGAATGTAATAATAAATAAGTCACCCACAAATCACTATGTGGAGATGGGGAGTAGAATACCTCTGCTATGGAAAGGCAACATCATATAATTCCTAAAAAAACTAAAAGGGCTTTCTAACATAGAAATTATGGTGTTTTAGAAAGCGATGTATACTATTTAATCCGTCTGTCTTTGAAGCCACTGTTATATATCATTATCGTATTACTTCTCATTTGATTAACTGATACTCTTATACAGAGCAATTTAAATAAACTACTGACTGCATTGAACGGTTTATATAGCTAGATATTTACTGGTAAGAATTTGGTCTGAGAAATTGTGTGCACTGTTAATCAAGATTTGATTTGATAATGTATGCATTGTCACTTAGCTTCAATTCACCTGCATGCCTGTGCCCTGTTCGAAATGGGATCTGGTAAATACTTCATAGATCAATGAAAGTGGTAATAAACGTCTTTTTAAGGAGTTCCCTCTCCTGGAAGAGGAATAGCACTGCATAATCCAGGTAATGGGCTGGGAGAAAAGGGTTACGTCTGGCTCGCCAAGAAGTGGGTATGGTGGCAGCTGGTGGTGTAGTGGTTAAGATGGCAGGCTTATTACTGAAAGGTTGCTGGTTTAAGTCCCACCCTAGCCCCTTTGTGCAAGGTACTTAACCTGAATTTCTTCAGTATAATATAATATGTAAGCTCTATAAGTTGCTTTGGATAAAAGTGGCTGCTAAGCAACAAAACTGTAAAAACATATTATGCTGGGGCTGAGAGTGTCCTGACACAGGGAAGCAGAGGGTTTATGTGTGCCTTCTATTGTCATCAAAAATGGTAAATGGAAAGAGAGACACCTTTCAAGGTAAACCAAAATAAAATGGCCATTTTAACTGTAAAGAGCATCAAAAGCCACCTAACAGAAACTATTCCATCTAAACCCTACTCTCTCTAAGCTTTGCTGTCTCTGCGTTTAAAGTAATTCATGATTACAAGCACCTGAGTGTGATGACATTACACAACTGAGGTCCTGGCTGTGGGTGTGGCCCCACAGCTTGCCCCTGAGGGCGGGTCTTGTGGCAGGGATGTCACTGGTACCGGCCGGTACAAAGTGGTCCCCTTGGTCTGAAATTCAAACTTTTTTATACTGGAATGAGTTCCGATTTGTGAAATAGATTTTATCGTATTTTTAAATCCTCAATCAATCAATCAAAATGTATTTGTTAATGCACATTTTTACCAACAAAATTTGTCACCAAGCGTTGATCCGATTGCATTTTCCCAAAGGGAATTGAAAAACCATAAACCCCAGTGCCAAATTATTCCCTGACCGCAGAGGCAGTCGAGAGGACTCCTGGCATAACAAAAATGACATAACAGTAGATACATGCAGAGTAAAGAAAACTGTGAGGAGGTGACTAGATAGTTTAGCACCTTCAGTTCTTAGGCGGGGGGGGGACTAGAACTATGCAGGAGAACTATGCAGGCGATGACAGCCCTCTTCTGACTAGCCAAAGCTTATCTCCCCCTGTGCCAGAGAGAGAGGGAGGAAAAACATTCAAGCAGAGCAGAGTTTGATTAGAAGCTGAAAACAGCAGAGGTAGAGTAAATTAACTCAGAGTAAATGTACCCTCAGCGGTAATAAACCAAAACAAAAGAGTGGTGAGATTCAAGGGAAGTTAATAAGACCATTAGGGTGGTCAGAGCCTTTCCGGTCTCCTCAGAGCCTGGCCAACGAGGGTGGGCCTACTACTAGCAAGAGTCGATAGCAAGGAAACGTTTTTAAATCTGGTTTTTAAATGTTGAAACTGAGTCTGATTCCAGGACAAAGTTTGGTAAACTATTCAACTAATAGCTGAAAGGCTCTACCACTCGATTTAGCTTTTTTGAAACGCTGAAATATATTGAATCATATTCTAAACTCAAACAACAAAAAAACATTTCTAACTCCAAAATAGTTACAAACTACCAAGGGCTTAATGACATTTTCCTAGTACCATAAATGGTCTTGATTATGTAAATAAATGAGGATGATTTCCATAAAAGGCCTTTGTGTCCATGCCACTCTGTTGTCTTTTCTAAATAAATTTGAGTGCACAGAACTAAGCATCTCCTCTGACCTTCTACATATCATAAATAGAAAAAGAAACATAAATAAAATAAATAGATCCTTCATTAGATTATTTAAATTTGTGTGGCAACTGCAAGATTAAAATGTCCGATTTTCCGTTGCTTTCACGTATTTATTTTCATTATGACTTTAGTCAGACGGCAGTTAGGACATATACATATTTTTTTTACATTCATTCGATTATGTTGACTGCTGTTAAATCAATCTAGAAATATCGCTAAACAACTCATATTTATAGGTGCTACTAACATAGTGGGGAACTCTGCTGGCTGTCTAGAACACTACATCAACCTCACACTTAGACTCTTGTCGAAAGTTATGTTTAAAAAGTGTCAAACGCGTGCCTCCTGAGTATCTACAGAGTGACGATGGTGTTCACCTGAGCCCTGTTAGCTGGATTTTCCCGGTACCAATCCAGTTTACATGATTTGCCCATTGTGATGGCGGATCACAGGAGCGATCAAGTAGGCGCGGCTTCTCTCGGCTCGTCGCTAACGAGCGTCTCATGTCAGCGCCTTCATAACCTAATTGTTTAGGCACGCAGGACACCTGACTAGGAATTGAACCAACCGTCAAACCCAAGGCACAACCTCTCACAAGAGGAAGTCCCTAGACCACACTTATAAATTTCAATATGACTTTCATTCAAAAGTATATACATTCCTAATTTTGTATGGCTCCAAATTGAATAACCCACAGTTATTTATCTATAAATTTCTTAGCATAAATAAAAACCCTTACTGATAATATTACTCTTGTTGGGAATTTTACGCTATATTGTGGAGTCTGTTCTGGACGTCGAAAAATCACACTAAGATCATCATTAAATCTATTATTATTATCTATTATTATTTTGACACTAAACAGGAAGGCACAAGATTCCAAGTATTCCCAAAGAGGCAATCTCTTGAGTCTTTGTAAGTCTTTTCTTAGAGGCGACACAGTTGATGACTAATCAAATAACTCACGTAGTTAGCCACAACAGGCAATTATCAGGTATATGTTATCAATACGGAAACTTGAGCCTTGGGTGCCAAGGACAAAACACTGTTCGCAACTGAGATATGTTAGACATAATTACAGACACCCTTGCACAAATGACGAAATCATTCATTCTCACCATATGCCCAGAAACCAACCAGTATGACATTTATTTCACATTACATCTTTGTAGTTCCATATACAAGAAAAACCCTCGTTCAAACAGTATGTGAAACCCATCACTTATTAAAACATTTTAGTGCCCTCCTTTTCATGTAACTGTAATTACCCGAGGAGATGTCCGCTTAGATTGGCACATCATTTAATGTTGTGTGGTGAGGGAGGTCGTGTTAGTGTTGTTTTTCACAAGTGCTTATAACAACAGAGCCAGGTGGTCTGGCTAATTCCTTCATATGATGTCATATTCTCAGTTCCTAGTCAGATTATCAAAGAGTAACATAAATCCATTGTCTACCCTGGTACTGGTAAGGTATTTTTGTGGCAGAACTTTGCTAATCGTACAGTTAATAATTATAGTGAGTGAACCGGCCAGAAAGGTTTTATTTAATTATCATTTTCTTTGTCTTTTAAAATTGTCGTCTAGAATGGAACATTAAGGCTGGAAATGAAAGACAACCTTAAATTCCTCTTGTGGGTGACACTTGCCCTAAGTAGTAAGTATGTTTTATTATTCAGCCCAACAAATCTTTCATTCTAATCGCATACTTGGAAAATTTGCTTTTATGTCTTCAGATTTTCAGGTTTTTATCTGATATTACTTGGAAACGTTGCTTAAATTAAATGTATTGGGCAATCTGTGGATTTATCATTATCGGTAGACGATGCCGTACATCAACGATTGTCAAATAACATGAGAAGGAACTTGAACTTTGGTTGTAGCGCGCTTTTCATCAAACTGAATTATGAAGAGCGTGTTGGATGTGGAGTTAAGTCGTACATGTTAACATGTCATTGTAAAACTAGATTTAAAATATCTACACCAGATCACGCAGCGATGCATGTGCACTTCCCGCTAAATTTCCATATGATTGCGCAATTGTAGGTGTGTGGTGGCGCGCTACGACCGGCGTAACGGTCGCTGTAAAAGAGGGCCAGGAGGCTATTCTCAACTGCCTACTGGAGACAGGAAACCGCAAGGGAACCATGAGCTGGTACAAGCAAAGCCCAGGAGAACCCCCTCAATTTGTTCTCAGTTACTTCCTCAAAAACATCTCCCGTGTGTCATACGGCCATGGATTCTATGCTAGTAGGTTTACTGTCCTAAATGAGGATAACAGCACATGCTGCCAACAGTTGCGAATTTTAAAAACCACTGAAAAAGACACTGCTTTCTACTACTGTGGACTATCAGTTAAACCATGACTATTACTAAAAGCAACTGTTTAGCTTAAAGCATGGTGGCGAAAGGTTTTTTGGTTGTTTTTTAAAATGCAAAGCAACTGTATTAATGTTTTTATTTGATTTTGAAGTAAGTAGAAATCTGTTAATTGTATCTTAAAAGGGACTTCAGCTGTATCTCATATAAGGCAAAATGACGTCATATGAACAAATGAGAATATGTGCTCTTCAACAGAGAAAATAAACCTTACTGCTCCTTTCAATGTGTATGCTGTTTTCTGTTCCAATTCTTTCCTGTTCCATCGTCATCAGTATCCATGGACATTTCCTGGATTTCCAGATTTAAAACAAGGTATTAATATTGTCCTACTGAGAATAACTAATAACGTTTTTTAACCTAACGTTTAATGCGGTTGCCCATTCAAAAATATTGATTTATAGGCTCAGACGGATCCTTTTACAAGGCCTTTCCCAAGCACAGTGTTAAATGTGAGTATTCTTGGTTGGTTTTGGAGTCCAGATGTTCCTGTGTGGACAATAATTGAGGGGAAGACAGCGAAACACATTTTAGAGATCGTTTGCCTATCTTGCGAATCAAGCATTTCGCAAATTCTAAATAGTTCCAGTTTCAACTCAGTGCTCTGATCTGCACACAACATCGGCTTCAACTCTGAAAATATGCTAACTGGTCTTTCCTGTTTTCTTTTCTTCTTGTTGTTGTTCTATTAACCGAATAACTGAAATAACAGTTTGTTTTCACCAGAAGGTCAAAACTGGGAAACCACTTCAGTTCCACTCAAATGACTTCTTATGTTTCCTTTACACACAACAATTTTTTCGACCTTCAAAAACCTTTCGAATTTCTTAAGTACTCCCTTGAAAATGTTACCACAATATTTCTGAGTTAAACCAACATTTTGAATGATTATTACATCTCTTAGCAAATTTATATCAATATACATTATTTATAAAACGAAACATAAATTTGATCGTTCTAATCCGAATCCGAAAGGCACCAGACCTGAGGCAAGGTAAACCCAGGACGGGGGACAATTTTTAAACTCCATACAGTGACTCGAGCCGGTGTGTCACGTGTTTCCCTAATTAATAAAACCTATTGATAATATGGTGATAATTGAAAATAAACAATCATCCTAAAATAATTACAATTTTAAAATAAATGATTAGGTAAATTCGTGTCGGTGTAATTTCATTCATATTTATTATATTAAGATTTACATAAGAAAATATTTGCACGTGTATATGCACGTCATATGAATCGCAAATAAAACATGTAGTACTACCCGTTTAATGTGCAATTCGCACATTTCACACATTTATGTATCGCGATCGCACGGTCTCCCATAAAACCTTTTTTTTAAATCTAACATAATATTTAACATAATCCCCTATCGATTGTACTCGCACTCCTCCACTCCATTTGTTAATTCGGTGTGGTATGAGAGCTGCGCTGTATTAGACTTGACATCTAGATTTAAATATTTACGCTCAACAGGTCGAGGCGCTGTGACTGTCGGATTATAAGAGGTCTGTCTCATAACCATCAGCTACAGAACACCCAGAAAGAATGACACGGCCTGCGGGATTGTGGATGAGTTTACTTTTATTAGGGTACATTTAATAAACCAAGGACGAGAGATTACTGTAAAATTACATTGGTCGACATTCTGGCTAGTTATCGTTGTATTATCTTGCGCTGCCTCAGTGGCAATGATGACGATTACAAATATTTCACTCTTTTACAGATTTGTAACCGGGGAGAAACAAATTAACCCAATGGTTGTATTTAGTGACGGGATACTACTCACTGTTGAGGGTAAGACCGAGTTCATTTCGCTACATTTAACCATTTTTAGTTTGATTTTTAACTTTTACATCATGCAACTATTTATATAGTCCAGTTTACCTCATATCAAGTTATTCCTTTTGTGCAAGGATTGCGGGGAAGGTGTACAGTTTCCATACATAAAAATGCAACGAAAGAGAATGTAGACTAAACGAGTTAATTTGTCACTAATTTTTTGCTCAAAAATCAAGAGTTCATCAAGTTTCCACAGCCTTGATTACTCTGTTCCTTCAGGCTCCTCGAGCTGGAACTCCGACGCTCCCACTGTGCTTGTGATGTCTTCCATGCCGAAAGAACGGAACACTCCGGACACATTCGAACTGGTTTGCTTGGTCCGGGGCTTGTTTAATGGAATCGTGGACATAAACTGGAGCGTCAACGGTAAAAACATAACTAAGTACGCCGTCGTCCAGGCATCTAAAGAAACCGACGGCTCATACATGGCTACTGGACTGCTTTCCCTCCCGATTACGGAATATAGCCGGGGAAACAACTACAGCTGCACAGTAAGACACGGTAGCAAGTTTTATCAAGGAAGCACTCGGGTTTCTAATTGTTTGGGTTCCACCTGAGTCTTTTTTCCACTAGAAAAATGTTAACTTATGAGGGTGAATGTTTCTCTTTCAAATTTGGATTGGAAACAACAGTCTCAACAGTTGGACGTTTTTGTTTTTTGCTCTCGCATTTTATTTTCTTTACAAAATTGCTGGACCATAGGAAAACTGATATGGAAAAGTTTGGGAAATGAATACAAATGCTACAAAAACAAGGAAAACGGGTAATTGTTTATTTAATAAAAAAATAAACATGTGAATATAACTGCTTTGAACAAAATTGTATATGGTATAGGTACATGCTAAAAAATAATTCCATTACGTTACATTTTAATAGTAGGTGTATGTTGTTATGCATTTAAAGACAATTACACATGGAATGATTTAAGTCTATTACATACGACTACAAATTCTAACATTTCTACAGGTGAACAAAGAACATACATGTATACTAAGTATTTAATTGGCAAGTGAGCTGTGACTACATTTGATTGCAGGATTCAAGGACAATAAGACTCAAAAACAAGTGTCACATTACAATCAGAGGTAAATTTAGACAGTTCTATTGCACAGGTAACACGTATGTAGAACACTGTTCCCATACACATGCAGACATTGCAAACATGGATCTTATTCAGGGCGCACACACACAGTATCTTCAGTTTCTGCTCTGGACACCAACATGGAAACTGAACAGAAGCTTAACGTCAACTTGCATCAATGTAGAGGAAAACATTAAAATAAGACTTGTTAAAATGAAAGACATTTAGAGTACTATGGACCCAGGTTTATTTCCCCGGGAATGCTCAGTCTCTTTGGTGTAGTCGCTTGCTTACTTTACTAACTGCTAACAGTTCTGGCACATCAAACGGGGTTCGACAATGACAGTGAGCAGCAACTGTAAACTACACCATAGAGAAAAGTAGAAGGACCAAAGGAATAAAGGTACTTTTAAAAGACCATTCTGTGAGGTAAGTAGGTGAAAGGACTTGCTTAAGGTAGCGGTTCTCAAAGGTTGGTCCGTGGACCACCGGTGGTCAGTGACAGACCACCCTTTCAAATGGGTTACATATATATATACATTTTATTTTTTATTTTTTTAAAAGGAAAAAAATTTGTAAACATCATATATTTATTTAAACAACCCCTATAAGAAGGCTAAATATTTAAAAATAATTTTTGTTAATTTTGGTGGCTAGGTGGTCCGCGGAAAATTTCTCTCCAGCCAAGTGGTCCACAACCTGAGAAACTTTGAGGACCACTGGCTTAAGACATTTAGCTACATGTTGTTCACATGACTTCAGATTAACTGCGTAGGTCCAATGAGGTGCAATTAGTTAATGAGCAAGGCACATTCCTAAAGCTAAAACAACACATATAATAAACATCAGACTTCAGCAGCTGCCGGGATGACACAGCACTCACGTGTATGTGCAGTGCATTCAATTAACACATTTTCTGACATCCAGCATATAGTCTTAAAACAATAATTAAATGTATAGTTTAAATACTATAAACGTAATAAAGTACGCATTTAACTCAAACTGTTTCTGCCCATCCAGGTTAAATGGTCTATCTCAAAGGGCAGTTGAGTAAATCAGTTTTAGAACAGGCAAAAAAAAAAAACAAAGACTCCACTACATAGACATGATATGTTAAAATGGTTGCTCAAGATGCAAGACATTTCAGACAGTAATAATAGGTGCTCTTGAGATATCGAAGCGAGGTATAAATATATATCTTCAAGTGAGCCAGTCTGATAACAGCCATAAACGTGCATGGGGCGTGATGAAATTAAGCACTGAAGGAATCGGGTTCGAGTCATTCCTGAGAAAATAAATAACATCAGTGCATGCTGGTGCCAGAAAGCTTCTCCAGGGCGAGTGACTGGACCAGCTCCTCAACCCAGCGCATCTCCGAGTTCACTTGCTCCGCCAGCAACTCGTACCGGTTCTCCAGGCGCCCAAACTTCCGCTTAAGCACATTGGCCGACAGCAGGGCTGCCCGCACCTCCTCCTGGCTCTGCCGGCGCTGGGCCTGGGCCCGCTGCAGCTCCAGGCGGATCTGGCCCAGGTCACCCTGGATGGTCTCGTTCTCCTCCTTGTACCACCCCTCCTTCTCCTCGTAGATGGACAGCAGGGCCATCACATCCTCCCGGCAGGACCTCTGGTGGTGCTCCAGGTGCCGTAGCCCTTCCTCGGCAGCGGCAATCTCCTCCATCACCTGGGAGAAGCGCTCAAAGTTGACGTAGGTGTTGTTGGGCGGCATGCTGGAGTGGGACTTGATGGTGTACTCCTTCAGTCGCGTGGTCTTGAGGCGGCGGCGCTCGGGCCGACGCCCGCTGTCCTCCTGCCGAACGTTCCGCCTCTTGATCACCTTAGAGGGGAACGGAGGGACGAGGGAGTTAAAACGCACGCCTCTTCTCACCCTTTCTACAATCGCTACAATTTTTAGGCTTCGAACCTTTATCCAGGAATGTTGTAGACTCTCGTCAATTGTCATTCTCTTCCTGGAAAGGACAACATTTAAATATTTATTGCAGACAAGCCAACAAAAGCCACACTGTAGATGTTACGTTACAAATACTCATTTAGGACAACCATGACCCAAAAAAGAGAAGCCCACCACTAGCTCTAAATAACTCTGAAACTGAATGATTGGTAATGCTAGCTATTTGTAGGTGATTGTGGCAGCTGTTAAGCGTTAAGGTGGGCTAGCCAGCGAGGAAATGGCAGATATATTTTTACCATGGCCAAATTACTAAGAAAGCCGGGGTTGTGTCTGTACATTAGCCTGGTTCATTACACGAACACAAAAAATTACTACCTACTTGGGATCTTTGACCAAAAGTCTCCTGATGAAGTCTTTAGCCAGTTCGCTGGTATTGCTGAAGTACTCCTCGTCAAAGTCATAGCTGACAGCTGAGATGTTGGCGAGTGTCTCCTGTTTGGTCTCGCCCAGGAAAGGGGATGCTCCACTCAGTCTGAGGAACAGTGTTATTGTTTCAGTGAATAGGTGATGTCTCTTCCCAGAATTCCTGAAGATGTCCTGAAATAACTTTTTGTTTTAACACTAATTAAATCTGAAAATAGTAATGTTTGACTTTCAGCCAGCGTTGGGTCAGATCAAAGTTTGAATAAGAAATATTTGTTGAGGCTAACGGCAACCCAGAGATATCAGGAGTATGAATTAATACTTACAAGATATATGTGATAACCCCAATGCTCCTGAGGGGACAAAAAATCAAAATGATTAATGCTATGATTAATATTATTTTACTAGAAAAGCACAATTTTCCAAAGCATCATTTAAACTATTCTTCTAAATATTGACTGAGAATAGATCTTCAAAAAAGCCATTCTCAGTCATCAAATCAAACTCAACAGACAGCAGTGTTCATGTTGAAAACAATAATGATTCAACTAAACGGAGTCAAAAAGATGCATTTATAAGCACAAAACACGAAACGTGACAACGTTGAGGATAAAAAAAAATTAACACTTAAAGAAAACATTAGTCATACTATTTGGTGCATGCAACACTCACCACATGTCTGCTTCTAGGCCAAGAGGCTCATAGTTGACTATTTCTGGTGCTGTAAAACATTTACACGAATGTTTAAGGGTTCTGCCAGATATAAATTAAACACGTGAAATCGTTGGCAGGTCAAATAAAGAGCCACTCTAAGAATGAATCAGCATGCAAACCTTTTGGTTAAATGATTAAGTGTGGAACGCACCAACAAACTCTGGAGTACCAAAGATATTCTTGAACTCGTTCCCAGCTTTGATCTTATGAGCGATCCCGAAATCAATCAGCTTGATTCTAGGGTTGGGGACGTTTTTATCCAGGAGCATGATGTTCTCAGGCTGCCACACGAAGAACACAACATATAAAGTAAGTTCAGTTTTCATAAACGCTGGATTAGAGAGATGACCATCATGAAATATAATAAACTCAGTTTCTTTTTTAATGATGCCATATTAAAGATTACCAGGATCCTAATTTTACAATCGCGTATCTAAACTACTATAAAAGTTAACCAAACCACTGGAGACCAAAAAACAAAGAGTGGGCACTCTCACCTTCAGATCGAAGTGTGCAATATGCTTCGAGTGCAGATAGTGGACCCCATCCAGGATCTGCTTGAGAAACTGAGTGGCCTCCTCCTCCGTCAGGGACTCTTTCTCGGCCAGAAAATCGAAAAGCTCTCCGCCTGAAACCAGCTCCAGTATGAGGATGACGTCAGTCTTGTTCTCAAAGACGTCGTGCAGTGTGATACTGTTGGTGTGTTGGATCTCCCGCAGGATGTTCACCTCCCTCTCGATCTCCTCGCGGCTCACACCCCGCCGGCTGGACGACAGCCGCCGCTTCTTGATGAACTTTGCGGCGTACTCCGAGCCTGTGCTCCTCTCCCGGCACTTCCGCACGATGGCAAACTGCCCACTTAGAGGTGAGTGAGGGAGAGGGAGAGGTGAGTGAGTGAGGTGAGTGAGGGAGGGAGGGAGTGAGAGGTGAGTGAGGAAGAGGGGGAGATAGGACAGGGGGGAGAGAGAGAGAGAGAGAGGGAGAGGTGAGTGAGGGAGTGAGAGAGGGATAGGACAGGGGAGGGGGGAGAGAGAGAGAGAGAGAGACAGGTGGAGAGGGAGGGAGTGAGAGAGGGTTGAAAGTGGAAGAGACCAATGGACACTGGGAGAAACTGACCGCAGTATCAACATCAGAGGGTACACAAGGCGAAAGTCTAGGGATCATTCTGTTAAGAGAGTCCGGACCAATTACTGCAAATTTAATCATTCAGAATGAATGCTTGCAATTCATACCGGACCACATGAATACAGACTACCAAGGCATCTTTTGTCAATGTCCTGTTTAAACAATATTAGATCTCTATTTAATTTTGTGCAGAGAATAAAATTCAGACAATGCATATTTGAATCAAGTCCAAACGCTTATCTCAAATCCACCTTTTTTTTTTTTGTCTGCATGGCTGGAGGCTTTTAGGATAAAGTTTAAAACCCTCATTTTCCCCCACCATTGCTAAACTTAAGCAAAATGCAGCAGCATAGCCAGGCAGTGATGTCATGGCTGCAACAACATGTGCACACAACAAGACCTCCATATAAAGGCAGCAAATCTGGACTTTACTTTAAGCAAGCATACGGGACATCAGCTATACCAGTGTTACTCTTTCAGACACAAGTTCCTGTCTGACAAAGGCATCGGGCAAAATAAATCCAGGCGCCCTGGAATGATCCATCAACAGAATGATCAATGCAATATCGTTCAGTAAATCAAACTCACAGCCCATAGAATTAAAGCTCAATGGGACTGGCTTGAAAAGAGTTTCACAAAACCGGGAGCATAAAATGGTAACAATAATAAACTATTTCTCTGCCGAATACAAGCTGCCCAGTCATTAGTCTGACATACCGCAGTCCTACAATTGGTAATCACAACCTTAACTAACCTTAGCTTACCTTCCCAACTCCTCGCCCATGTCATAATATACCTCCACGTCCTCTTGTCTGAAGCTCGCCATGGTCAGTGTTGGAGTTTAGCACCTTTGACTGAGGAAAAGAAAGATCAACGGATTTAAGCCACCTGCAATAAAAAATATACGATTACGGAGCTCCAAATTAGAAGATTTGCAAAAAAGCATGTATAGCTACACACATTTCATTTCCGCTGGAGTTGAAAGCTGAATACTGACGATAACAAACAAATTAGACACGCACGCAGGTCTTACTCACGAGTGTACTGATCCGTGTGCCTACTCCCTAAATCTTACGTGTACCATTATTGGCATGCTAACTTAACACTGAGGACAAGACCAGCATAGTTTAACTAAAACGACTGACTTTTTTTTTTAGATATCCCTGTTGGGTTTCATCTATTTCATTTATATTCGATAAATTACTGGCTCTGCCAAAACTTCGAAAATTAGAAAAGTAGCATGATGGTAAATTAATCGACTTGTTAGTACCAGTATTAACCTTTAAAAGCAACAGGAACTTGGCAAGAAAGTCAAATGCGTCACTTAATTCTGCATGATATGATAACAAGCTAAATGACCCACTCGCCAACAAGGCAGATATGTGCTTAGTTAAAGACAACGGTTGGATCCTACTTTAAGTTTCTACTTCAAGCTTATTTTAAATGTAAGCTGCCAAAATCTTACATTTCTTTCGATTGACGCATTCCTGTATATTTATCACTCCAGTTTGATACTAGGTCTACCTTGAGTTGAGGTCGAAAATTTAGAATGACATCATTCCCATTTTAACCCAACTCTATCGTCTCAGACAGGACTTGTCATGCGACGGTTAAAATAAAGCATACATCAGATCCCAGAAGTGATAAGTCTTCGTACACGTTAAATCCCAAAGTTATATTCCCAACCACTTTGCCTGTTAGTTAAATCCCCCGGTATTTCTCACCTGCTAAATGCGTCAGAGAGGGACCCAACCGGCTGAAGCTCACTCCAGTAAACCCCGATACGTATTCTATTTCCGGTTGAGCGTACCGATCAAATTTTGAAATAAAAGTCCAACACATCCTTTAAACTATTTATTTCTTTGGGAAATCACAGAGGTTTACCTCTAACGATTCATTAAATGGTTATGGTTACATCATGGTCTGTGTATAATATGTATACATGGGCGACTGTCAACATTTTAGAATAATATTGTAAAAAGTATGTAAATGCCAGCTTAAACCTGAAGGGTCAATGGTAACACTCAATTGATACAAAACGTCCCTGGGATAAAGCCAATACAAAATAAAGCTTATGTACATGTGCAATAAAAGCAAAAGTCAGGGTACAAAATGATCTGTATTGATAGGTCTGATCATACCTGTAAGAAAAATACTTGGGATAAGTAGGAAGTTTAAAAATGTTACACTGTGAGTAAAATCAGGTTCTAACTTGAGCCAAGCCCACAACGGTACGCTGGTCCCCTCTCGTGGTCTGCAGAGAACACTGTCAACAAGTCGCGTGTACAGTACAAGTACATCACGCGCTTTGGGCAAGCGAACTTAGTTCTTAAAGACATTCAATGGTATTTCCAAAATTCAAGGTGTATGATCGTAATTGTTTTTTCATTTTGTCTTTTTTGTATGTGCCAAAATTAACAGCAATTGAAGCTATTTGACTGCAAAGATATGCTTAGTTTCGATGACAAATGACGCGGTTTACTACATTTCATGTGATGGTATTTCACACTACCTAACCTAGGTAAATTAATGGACAATACAAGTTCATGGAAAGAAAAATGTAGTGTTTTTAATTACTTTAATTTAATATAGTGAGAATATTTGGGCTTAGTTATGCTATGAGAGCAGGAAACCAATTCTGTCAAATGTTGTTTAGCGACGCGACTCGACACACACACACACACACACACACACACACACACACACACACACACACACACACACACACACACACACACACACA
>JAOYSI010002576.1:0-15928 GCA_025775065.1 Hiodon alosoides
GTGTGTGTGTGTGTGAGAGAGAGCCAATGGGATCAGGATAGAAAAAAATACCACTTTATCCATGGATCACTACACCAAAAACACAGGTACACAAAATATAACCAAGAAAATACAAAGACCCAAAAATCCTAACACTGGTAAAAGGCAACATTGTCTCAGTCAAAACAATCTCTGGGTTATCTGCTTTTGTTTTTTTTATTTCCTATAACGGTTTATGTATCCTCGAGAGACCGAGTACAGCTACATGTGACTCCAGCATTTGCTTTCTGGATTAATTTAAAAGTGACCTTGTAATTGGCCCAGTTAAACAATGTAAATACTATACTTTGTTAGTATGACAATAATTAAGAAAAATGACAAACAACACATTTAAATGTTTATTTATAAACATTAAAACAAGAAACATTATAACAAGAAAAGAAAAAACTGGCCTATTGTATACTTGTTAAACCTAGACGAGCATTCACATAAACTTAAAATCGTGGATTTCTAGCTTAATTTTGCAGTTACATTCACTCGTTGATTTCACCAAGTCTTAGTAGTAGTTGTTTGCCCTAGAACATGAGATGAAGGTGTGTGCGTGCTTATGCGGCGTTTGACGGCTTGGAAGACGCCATTGGTCGTTTATAGACCTTCAAAAAGCGTTGTGCGAGGATCCTTAACAATGTGTCTGATAAACGCCTAGTACGCTCTCTGTTGGCAGTCGGGGGAATGAAATACGAAATCGCGAATCAGTAACACGCCTCCCTTCTCAAACTGCTGTGTTGATCAGTCTTTGGATTACTTCAGTCCATGCGTTTAAACATACGCAAAATTTGCGAGCCGCTTGGTTCTAAAACTCAATTTAAAAGCTTTATGTTATAGCTGCATGAAGTCCGATGGACAGGTCTGACAATAACACGTAAATTAATTGTTAATATAAAATTAAATTGTTTAAAATAAAGTCGTAGTTCCGTCAACAATTCTGGATAAATCCTCACATGGCACGTTTAACTTAGCGAACCCCATGCTTTGTCCACACCCATAATTGTCAGTCAACCTCGACAATTGATCGACATTACGTGTCTTTGGTGGTACACGCGCAATTTAAGCAGACTATAGGGAATTTATCTACTACCCCTTGGAGTACGACGACGCGGAGCTAACAGTGGAAATGGGACTGCCTAGCATTTGTGGGCGGGGAGAACTACTTAGACGTCGCGTCTATCAACAAACTCCAGACTCACTCTAGTCGGAGTCTGACAGAGGAGAGCCCGAGAAAAAAATGTTGACCCTCGTATCAGATTCATCTGATGCTGAAGTGTCAGTTGAACAGCCGTCCAGCAGTCCGTATATAAAACAGAAACACATCTATTTGTTTGCTTAGTTGCGGCTAAGACTATTATAAATACCAATATTTGAGGATTTTAACGTGTTCTGAGCATAATGGAATGTTTTAGGAATGTGTTATTGAAATGCCATCGAAGGCTATACAAGGAAAAGCACAAATCATTAAATACCCTGACAATTTTAGGGGTCCAATAACATATCTACTGGAATCGCATAAACTGGATTAATGTAATGTAACTTCAGAGTGTAAGCATGCTATTTAGTGAAAACCATCAATTTTTTATATAAATTAAAAATGTCAGTTTGCAATACATCCCTTAAACCATCCATCATTATTCCTGTTTAACTTTCATTCTAATTATCGATTTTCAGTGTTACACGGAGGCGTTTTGGTGACTATGCAACTTCCCAGTTTCAGCACACATCAATAAAATACTACAATATGAATAATAATAATAATATGAACTTCAGATAATTCGAACAACTCTTAAAGGATAAACAGCATATAAAGACCGGTGGAATATGACCAATTAATACATCCAGAAACATGGTAGTTGCATTATTAGAAAATGTTTTAACTAGAATGTTGTTTTAACTCATTTTCTTTAGACCAACTAAAAACGTTTAAAATAACTGGCACCCCTGTGCATTATTTAACAGTTTTCGGAATTAACGCAAACTTGCAATACTGATAGTAATAATCACGATCGGTAATAAATGACAATAAATCTGGCATCCAACTAGGTAGGTTCGTCTACCTATAGGCATTCCTCTTACTTGAGAAAATGATATTGCCCACAGTGGTACTTTCAAAAACATTTTAACTGATGTTAGTTAAGCCTCCAACTTAAAATTGAATTTTGTGTTAAAAGTGCAGCCTCTCTAAACTTGACCGAAATATATGATCCAAATGTTGGTCACGTTTTGTAAGGCTGCAAATTATATAGGCTATATAGTATACACTTCTAACAAGTACTTTTTACGTTGGCTACTCCCGCGCTGGCTTTCGAAGGTTCAACGCATCCATTCATATTAAAATAAAATAAACCAAATTCTACGCGAACGAACATACCTGCAATCACAGCGGGTGATCGCTGTCCTCCTTCTGGCTTTATCCACATTTCAAGAGTAAAATTTCCTCTAGGTACCTCCACATTCGGTTTAAGTCGTATCTGGTCTCCTCTGCCGGTAAAATAAACAGTTTTCCCCCGACCTGGAGAGCTCTCCTCCGCCTGGGAGGAGCGACGATGCTGGTGAGGCGATCGGCGATCCACGCCGGGCAAGGAACGTTTTCCCCGGGGCAGGCGCGTGGCACAAGCGCCAGGAAAGGTAGTCCTGGCTTCCTTAATGCGCACCAAGTCCCTTTTAGATCTTCCTTTGGTCCAGACTGTCTCGGACTCTGATCCAGAACTCAGGACGAGTATCACCAGACATGGAAGCCAGGGAAGAAATTTCCAAAGTTTCATTTTCATAGGGAGTTAAGACAAATTGTGGATGAACAAATAATGAAAAAATAAATAAATGAATATCCAAATGGTATCTCAAGAATGTTCTTCTTAATATCTTCCCTGGGTCTTCCTTTTGATTTTATAACAGCTGGTCAAGAAGTCGATTCTTGTATCGCAAACCAATAAGGCGATGATGTTATTTCCCCTTATATTGTTAAGCCACGACCCCCTTTCTTTGCCCCTTCTTTAAGCAAAAAGTAAGACACTTCGACACGGATTTAGAGGGAATGGAAATATGTTATCCACGTTCCCAACTGAATGGATTTCAATAAAATAAAGGGACGCCTAAGAAGCAATTAATAAGTATGGACAGGTCAGAATAGGTCTTCATTTTGTCTTCGAAGAACCCTAGAATATTTATGAATTTACTTTCTGTAACCGCAACACTTGTTCGCAACAGTTTGTCAGATTTTTGGTCGTATGTCTCCTTAGCCACTTCGTAAAGCAATTAAAATAATTACAATTAATTAAAAACAGACGTAAAGTCACTGATCGTACACATATATATAAAATCAGTGTGGAATTCCTAAAGTTAGTTTTGAAATATAAAACTCGAAATGCAGGAAATTATTTCGTAAGCGCGGAGGGCAGTAGCCTGCACAGCATCAGGAAGCTTCATTGATTTGCCAGAAGCAGCAAACACTTGGAGTGTCTGAGCTGGGCGTCCGCTTCAGAAGCAGACAGTTTTGTATGTCTTAGTAAACTGTGGCGAGCAATTCTGAAGTTTTTCTTTTCTTTTCAAGCTGGTGTGTGAAGTCACAGGTAAACCCTGACTGCAATTTCATTTCTCTGCGCGCGTCTGAGACGGGACGCTTTTTCCAGAATTTAAAAATGCGTGAAAGTGTCCCTCTAGCGGTGACAAAATGAACACACTCTTTTACGTTTACACACATTTAAAGGTCAAAGTGCATAATAAATCGCATCTATGTAGCTTATGCACTGTCAAAAGGGGAGAGTACCTTATTTGAGCTTCCTCGTGTGTCTTGACGAATCCGTTGTTCTTCACTAGCTGCTGAATATCACGGTGAGAAATTTGGTCCAGGCCAAAGAAGATGACTGACAGGAGGCCACCACCACTGTTGGCTACCCCACCTCCAAACTGAAAGCAGAGAGCACTCAGATTAATCTCATGTTTCAAAACGTGTCTACTGTAAATGAATAGTCTATAGGACATAACTATCAATGCGACCTGCAAGTTTGAGCTTTCCAGACAAAGGACACAGCACTGAGTATTAACCCTTTACAGACAAACCAGGGCAAGCAAGGCTGCTTCCAAAGACTATTAGTCTTACACACGGTTTTACCATTAAAGGTGTTCTAGTCCCAAAACTCGCAGGTGGCAGTGGGTTAAATGCAAAGTAATAGATTTTGGTAATCCCATACATAATCAAAATGGAAATAAGTGACAGAAAGGTTTCTTCAGTACGACGATATCTTCTGTTCACAAAGGCGCGGCAATGCGCAATCAAATTGAGAAACGGGTAGCGCGGGTCTAGCAAAAGCAAGTGCAACGCCTTGCAGTACGCAGAGTATTACGGGCGGGGGCGCCAAAGTTAGTAAACTTTTTAAAAATTTAACAAAGCACATGAGATGGTGGACAATTACCATTCTTCAAGAGGGTTCTGTTATGTTAAGTACTGTACAATGGACACATTTGTTATTTGATTAACAAGATCAAACTTATGCAGATGGCTTGTTCGTTATAATATATTAATGTCTGGGCCAATGCTGTTTCTAACTGCCCATGAGGCCAATAAAGGTAGGGGATATTACCATATTGGTTATTTTCTATTTTAACCCTCTTTGCTTGTGAGTTTGATCAAATACGTACCAAATTTACAATGGTAACTTTGTAATCTTTGAATGTCCATTGCCCTAAAATATTCGTTTTAAACCTGAGTCAACAGGGTTCAGAGAATCAAGTATTAAAGCCCATTAATTTATTTAACCAAATCTATGAAAAACAACCAATTCTGTGCGATATAGAATACCACCTTTTGGCATCTTTAACATCTTTTCATCTGTAGTAGTGGGTGGTGAACCTGGCCATGCAGACCGAACTGTATGCAACTTGAAAAAGGTTGTGGATTGAATGTCTGTTCTCATATTCTATTCTATTTAACAGCCTAATATGACAAGACATGCGCCGATTTTTTCTTGGTATAGAAGACAGCAGCTGCAGTCTATGAGAGAGCATGGCTCCAGTGGGTGTCCGAATGATCAGCCAGTGGAGCGGAACAGAAGAGAAAACCAATGTAACCCAAGAATCCCTTTTCATTATTAGTAAAGAAGGCTAATATTTGTTAGCATTGCATAAATACATAGGATCAGTGAAAGGAAGAAGAAAAGTCCGACGTCTATAGTACATTTTCTGTTTCTTCTGCAAGCTGATTACACCAGACCATCGTGCTCGTCTCTTCACATTTAGGAGTTTTAGTGTACTGATGGCTTATATCGTTTTTCCTTTTATTTCTAATTCCCGCCCCCTTATAATTAACGTAAGTGAAGGAGGTGCTCCGGGGACTGGATGATGCAGTGTAATATTCCCCTGAATTAAACTGCACTGGAGAGATGATACGGGGCAGGTTTGTTAATAAGGTGACCGATGACATCGCAGCCCAATGAACATTCATGAGATTTTTAGATCATGGTAGATCAAAGACTTACGTTCTCGAAAAAGAAGATGAACAGAATTGCGTCAACAAAATAACCGTTTGTCTCCGGGTGGAGTATATTGCCCTTTCATCCATCTGTACAGCTTGATGTTGACTGCAGTAAAATAATGTACGGTCCCTTTGTCAAGGGTGCTACAACAGCGCCCCTTTTTGGATTTGAACCAACAGACCACAGATTGAAATACCTTAACCTCTGCACCACAGTGAATATACCGTAATTAAGCGCTGTAGTTAGTTGTGAGTTCAGGAATTTTCCACCAGAGATTAAAAACGTCATGGGGACATTCAAGAGCTTTTTGTAAAATATGTATTTTAAATTATACACACATATTGTATGTACTTAGAAATGTACCTAGTTTAATTAGACTTAATGAATACACAATGGTCTGTTCCATGGTCTGTTCCATCTTCATTTGTGAGTGAAATATCAGAATGATAAAAGTTACTACGTTGTAGTCTCAATTGCTTATTAAAATGGTTAGCCATTGATTTTTTTTTTTATGAAACTGAGCTATTATCAATTAACTATACCTAAAAGATTTGACATTGCAGTGCTCAAGTAAGGATATATTTTGTAACAAATCTTCATGAAAATCAGAGAGGTCTAAAACATTTGTTTGTTTAGTTGCATCGGATAAAATGTAGAAAACAATAAAAATATTTAACATCACATTCATCAGTATGATTGTACATGACTGAGTTCAGATACAAGACTAGGCTGTTTGGTCTGTTAACAAATTGCATTGTGGCATTCACACAAACGGCAAACAGCAGAACAGAGAACTTTGACAATAAAGTGAAAGACATTACACATGAGGGTTATCCCCAGTTTCATCAATCTTTTTCTTCATGAAGGTTTAAAAAGGCACACCACCACCACCACCCTATTTAAACTAACACTGTAAGGGTTATTATGGTTCATTTTTAAATGTGCACATAAGCATTCAGGCTTTTAGCTGCTCGGATGCTGTTGAGAACTCCTAGAAATGCAATGGATTGACAGCTTGAAAAAGGAGCTGATCCACGCACTGCAAAGCTGCTGTTTAAAGTGGACCTGCACAAGTATCCCTCATCATCACTGCCAGAATCATGCAAATAGACAAATTCTGAACCGTTTTGCTTTAATGGAAAATTACTGGCCATAATCCAATAACACATTTGTCTAAATATCTCACTCTGGTCCCAGTGATGTCTATCTGCCCTGTGAATCTCCCTGGATGAGACAAACGCATTATAATTATCCTGGCAGCAAAGGAACTCTATTTGAATCGCTCATTCTTTTCTTTCTGCTGTTTGAACGCTTATAAAACCTATACAGTAAAATTCACCAAACTTTGTCAGGTATTCATGAAGAGAATATGGCGTCTCTTTATGAGGCGAGGAACCTAGTTTTGTGATTCTTAACCTGGACGACGTGATATTTTGCCAGATTTATTAAATGTGTCCATTTGTCAGATTTCCAGACATGTTCGCAGCACGTGGAGCATGTGTTCCAGAGGCTGGCCCGGGATGGACTGAAATTGAAGCCGCAAAAGTGCGAGCTATGGATGAGGGAGGTCCTTGGTGGGCCAAGAGGGGCAATCGACTGGCTCAGAGGCGAGCGCAGTGGCCCGAGAGTAACTGAACTGCTTCATATCTGGGTACCGCCTCATCGCCTCCACTGCCCTGCATACGAGGGTTGCATGTGTGTAAGAGAGGAGGCTGGTTTAACCACCTCAGCTCTGCTGGGAATGTGATAATCGTAGCCTATTTCTGACAAATTTCTGTGTCCTACGCTGAGGCCAATTTTTAGTTCTCTGAAAGCCTAGCAATTGACTGCATTTTTAAAATGCCCTTCCATGAACTAAACACACAATGTTAAATATGGAGGCAATATTTTTTCATACCCAACAGACCAAAAAAAAACATTTAAAAAACAGCATTTCACATAGTTTATAATTAAAGCAGGTTAAACCTCATTAGGGAAGGTGGGGGGGACCAGAGCAGGGATGAACCCAAGCGCAGCTCTCAGCCAGACACGGCTTTCGAGGCACAGCAAGGAGACTTAGTTCAAACTAAGTTCAAACCAAACATGCTCTTTAAGGACACATTGACACTGGTACATGAAAACAAGAACAATGAATCCCAAAGACAAAAACTTTGTGACAGGGTTATATGAAAAACAGAAACCAGGTTGAGAGATGCAGGGCAAATGAAAACAAAGAACTAACGAAACAGTGCACATGAGTTAGTGGAATGTTAATTGATTAATTTGGTGATTGAAAAACGTGACGGAATAACAGAAGAGGTGAAGGTGAACCGTGACATTCTTTTAGTTAACACTGTCTATAATACACCAGACAGCATAAATGTAATATTAGACTGAACATTTTTATGTTCAAAAACCAACACCGGTAATGATCTTGGCATTAAATCATATGGACAGAGATTAGCCCTAAACACCATGTCAACCTGATTGAAACAACAGAGCTTGTTCTTTATAGAGCCACACTAAATCACGATGAATCAGAAGTGTGTCATCAACACAAATCTTCCTACATTTAAATTTAAATTAAACACAGATTAAATTAAATGTTTAAATGATCTTTAATTACCAGCACAAACAAGGGCAGTGTTTTAATAATTAAGAACTGCCCAAAAGTAATTTAGAAGCATCTTGCTCCAGGATTAACTAAACAGAGCACCACAGCTGTACTTTATTATTGTTCAATTCCCAAGCAGTTATTTATGTAATCGGGTTGATAACGAACAACAAAGTTACAATAAAGAACCCTTGCTCCAGATTTCAACAGTCTCCTGCCCTCCAGCCACTGAATGCTGCCTAGCCAGCTGACATGTAACATTTTCTAATAACAATGCCACTATGTACGGCACATCACAGCCATGTTAAAAGTGTTACTTGTTAGCCTGAGTATTCTCTACGTGTAATAAAATTACCTGGGTAATCAGTCAAATACTATTTCCAAGGCTATGACAGCAGACAGGCAACACTTTCTACACATTGGAAAAGTTAAGTCAAGTCAGCACTTCAGAGCACAATGTGGTATTGTAATGTCTTATAAAAACAAAGAGACCCAATACATCCATGCCAAAAAGGTATACCAAAGCACACAAATCATAAACTATCCGTAAAAGCGTCCATTCTTCTTAATGACTGCGGTAAGCCAGTTTCCAAACGGTTCTGCATAACACGCAATCACCCACACCAACCACATCATCTATGGAAGCTGCAGTTCCAACGTTGACCTCAGTTACATTCTACCTCACTGTTACAGAAAATAAGGGTTTTAATCAATCAAATCCTTGCAGGGACCGACTTTTAAGGTCAAGCTAACAAAGCACACTGTTAATGGTATTTGTGCTGAATTCTAGTGAAGAAGAAAAAAACATCTAAGGTATAGCCAATCAGAACCAATACGGAAATTTTTTTTGTTGTTGTTTGTTGTCTTTCCGGCCTCTTGCAGGCATTATGACCTAACTTATTCAGCATTAGTTATGCGAAGCCTCCTAAGCTATGGCAGAGCAGCTTTAAAGAAATGAAGCCTGAGGGCGAGACCATGGTCAGCGGATCGGTATGCTAGGCCGCTGCTTCCAAGCCTCCACTAGAAACATGCCAGTGGAATACCATTTTTCAGGAGGGACTCCATTACGTGGTACTGCTTATTCAGGCAACTAGCATCCTTGGACAGAAGCCTCGGGCTGTCCAGCAGGGTAAGCGCCTGGAAGGCAGACCCTACAGGCAGGAAGCAGGCCAGACTCAACTTATTGTTGATATGTTGCCTCGTCAAGTCTCGGTACGGTGAGAGCTTAGGCCGGGGGCCGCCATGACGCCAACGTTTCCCGCCAACAATCTGGGCGCACGGGCAGAGCAGCAGCAGCCAGCACAGGCGATTCGTCGAACTAACAACAAACGCCCGCCCTCAGTGGCTGGTTTGGCTAACTCCAGAGCCTCCGCAGTTTGACGGTGCTGAACGTAGGACACAAAACCTTGGAAAGGTAGCTTGCTAACACTACTAGCTATTTGATGATACAACGTCATTTTGTACTGAGCAGGCTAAGCATCCAACATAAGAAGTTCAGCCCGATTGGAGGAGAAAATAGGGCCATAGGGCTCAGTCTGCGCTCGAGTGAGTGTCACTCTGGGAAATAGCCACGGCATACATTTTTACACATGATTTAATCATAGGTCATATATTTACAGAAGCCATTCAGAGTACTAGACATAAAAATATAAAAGCACCTTCTCACCCAGGATTCCTCATCTAGTCCCAAGCTAAAGTTTTCTAAATACTTCTGCTGCAACTGTACATTCTAAAAGCGACAGTGAAATATCTATGAAAATAATTAAACATTTTATGGTAGACTGTAGGCATTGTAGCTTTGCAAACTAGACATGGAACAGACTAAAATAATCCCCTCACTATCCATACATAACATACTATAACATAACTGCAGAACACACACACAGTGAATGGAATCACCCTAGGCATTATCCAAAGGCAAAAAAAAAATTACACAGCCCTCCAACTCCGAAACCCAGGCCATTAACCACCCAACTAGAAACCTCTAGGAAATTCCCAGCCAGCAGGTCAACGGTGTTCCTCAGGAGATAAGACTGCTTGATTTACTGGAATGTGGCAAAGGAGATTAGCAATCAAAACGCATAACACCTAACCAGACACAAACCTGCACTATGAAAAGCTGTTAGCTCTTTATCAGCGTTTTCTGGAGATTTAAAATTGTGTAGGCCTGGAATCCAACCCGATCAAAGTTCTACAGAAGATTGCCCAACTTTCGTATTCAGAACCATGCTTGCTTTTTCCAGGAGCTCTCCTCTCCAGACCTTCTACATCTTTGTGTGCCTTTCTGTTCATAAATGTTTGTAGCTACAAATACAAAGTATTGTCAGAATTATACCCGCCCCCCCATCACTACATATGCTTTTTAGTAAAAACCTAGGTCAATAATCATAATGTCTGTTTTTTATTTATTTTTTAAGTAAGTGTTTATTATGTAAAACACCTTATGAACTTGGACTCTTTGCATTAATGCAGGGGCAAGGTCTAACAAGGACCTTACCCAAGTTCTTTCTCAATCGTCTGCAATTGTATTAGAGGGGTCCTTCATCGTTGCAACATTGACATGCATGACTTCATGACATGCAAATCATGAAGTTAGCCTTACTTTGTACACAAAAGTGCAATCTAAATATCCCAGTTAATTAAATAATAATTTTTATTGAATAATAATTAAATTATGGATTGGATTTACTAAGTGTTGGGCTGACTGCTTTGGAACCAATGGCTTTTTTACTTTGCCATTGGTGCAAATATTTCTGGTATAACTGCTGTGTGTGTGTGGAGGTGGACTGTGCGTGCAACGCAAGTGTGTGCGCGCATATTACTCAGCGCCTTTCCGGGAATAGGATTTTATAAGAGGAGACGTGATCCAGCATGCAGGCCTTTCACAGCTCCCTGCCAATGAAAACCAGATCACAGTCAATCCACGACACTCGGTTCAGTTCAAGTAGCATGCCTGCAATGCATCTGACTGCAAGCCTTACTCAGTGTCCGGCAGACTCCCAAGCTCTGCTTAAGCACCAGAGAAGAGGCGCCAAGTCCCAGACCATCCAGTAAGAAATGCTTACTGCTAAGACTGACGTACTCGGTGCCGATCTAAATAAAACAGTGTGGTAAAATGTTCACCCATGTTGTTCAAATGCCCATACTCACATCCATACTCAATGGAAAATTCGACCTTTACTTAAATTTTTCTAACATATATATATATATATATATATATACACACACACACACACACACACACACACACACACACACACTATAACTTTAACCTGGGTTTTTCCATACAAATGAGAATGAGTTTTCCAGTGTCCTAACATTAATTCATAACTCAGATGCCTTTGTACTGTAACAGTGAAAAAGGCATCAATATTACATCTTCTTGTCCTGCAAAATAATTTCCAACGGGTTTTTTAGAACCGCAAGGGAAAGCCAGCAAGTCAACCAAGCATTACAGGAGGTAGAAGTTTAAAAATGACCTAGTAAACCCTTCTGCCTCACACCAGTTAGAGTATTAGTAACGTGACTCAGAAAATAAATAAATAAAAAGATACCTAGCCTAACTAAATAGCAGCCTCCTTTACACAAGCTTGGGTGTTGACTGAAGAATGAAATTTCACTTGTGAAACCATACTCCTGCTTGCAGGATAACAAAATACAATGTACATGTACTGAAAGAAACCACATTTCTGCCCCACAGCAGGGTACAATGACAGGTATGTACAGGTCTGGTAAAACCACATCTCTGCCCCACAGTAGATGGGTACGTACGATGGCAGGTATGTACAGGTCTGGTAAAACCACATTTTTCCTTGTTATGGAAGTTATGGCGTAAGTAACATACACAAATTACAAAAGGTCACCACCTTTCTGCCTTTCTTGCACAAGTTAGGGTGTAGGAAGCTTGTTTCAACATTTAACTTGCAGAGCCATTAAGTTAGCTCTTTTGATAGATTCGATCACCAATTAACACTTCATAAAGCTTTACAGTTTCACCATTTACATCTTACTGCCATGTGAATAAATTAGAAGAATCAAACTTTGTTACCTCTGTGTTCCCATGATTGCAATGCAAATATAAACTGCGAAAGAGACACATTACAGAGAACACAAGTACCACAAACGGCTTTTCCATTTATGGAGAAATATTTTTATGTAATCAAATAGGGTGTAATCTTTGTTCCAATAGATTAATATCATAATGTTATAGTTATAAATTGTCTTCTATGGTGATCCTTTAATGAGATATGCTTCAGTGCTTAAATGCTTCAGTCATGATAAAACACATCTTGAGGGGCAAATGGAACAAAACGTCAATTGTGGTTCGCTATTCTGTGCAACAATAGGGTTTCTTTTTCGCAAAGCAGAGATCCAGAGAGAGGCGGGGCTACCACACAGGTTTCCAGTTACCTCTTTAATTGTTCCCTGTGGCAAAACGGAACAATTAAAAGGGTAACAGAACACTGAATCACTTGAAAGAATGTTACCATAAATCCCCCTGAAGCGTGTTTTGGCAGAGATCGACTATTTGACCACTTCAGCAGGATACTTTTTAATTATGCTTGACTATAAAAATTCAGCATGCAAATTTCTGTCATATCTCCTTTGTAAGAATCGGTGTTAAAACCAGAAACCAGAGACGGTATGGACAGTAATGTCATAATAAATTGGTTCTATGTACTATATTTAAAAATTCCCCGTGTGTGCCGCTATATTAGGGATAGGGGTTGTAAGAAAGCGCAGACAAAGTGCAAAGGCGCGGCCACAGATCTGCGTGCAGTGTCAAATACTGGTCAGCAGGTGCCCTAGTGGTTAAGGTTTTTGACTAATCCGTGGGCTGCCACGTCGCAGGAAACTGCCTTTCCCCTTTCCAGATCCTGAGAATTTCAACAGACATCCAGAGAGTTGATCTACAGGGAATGCTTTTGCTTAAATTAGTTGAAAACTAAATTTTTAGTTTTCAAACAGGCCTAACATTTTCATGCTCACATTATGAACCACACAAAAAACAAAAACAAAAAAGATATAATACCTTTGCAATAAACAAATTTTAAATCCAGTAAAACCGCACCAAACAATCTGACGTCTGTGCGGGTTGGCATGGATTTGTTTGGACAAGTCTTGCATAAGAACAGACTGACTAGGTGTATTACAGTGGAAATACCCAGCCAGTGTGCGCCCATGTTTGTGAGAAACTACACTGCGGCACTTTGAAGTTGGGCTACTTGCAACGTAAACAACCAACGGGCATACAGGGCTAACATGCTCTCTCCTAATTGGAACTATTTTGTGGCAATGTCACACGAACTGCAATAGCCAGCTTGCTAACTATTTAAGAAGCTGCAAAGTTATTAGATTTTTTAAAGTACCTACTGTGCAGGGGGAAATCTAACAATTAAATAATGAAAAAATACACCAGCTAAAGACTATGAAAAAACAGGTTAGTGCAAGGATTTTCCTCATATACCCCTTTATATATTACTTCTTAATAGGGCATGGTAGTTCAGTACATGTTGTTGCACGTGAACCCCTAAACCGTGGCACTTTTGTACATCTCTCTGGAGAAGTTACTAAAATGTGAAAGTCAGAGCTAAACCTCTTACGGAGACGGTAAAAATAGACATTTACACTGGAGAATCTAACGGTCCAACTTTCTCCAAAATTTTATTTTCATGATCGGGGTGGAAGCAGGTGTCTGTGCCGAGATGTGGCAGCGACCAGACTTGTGAAGACAAGGAGGATGTGACAAAGCACACTTCCTGCTTGTTAACTTTTGCTCTTCATTAAGCCTACATAAAAATTATATTTGTTCAAAAGTGCTTAGTTTAGCCATTAATCTAAAAAGGGAACGAGATGTAGTAGGATCTTAGATTTAGCATGTTACATTACATTCTGCCAAACAATCTGTTTCAAGCTGTCCATGTCCGATACAAAACCTAGAGGGGAAGAGGGATTTGTTTGTGTTAGCACACTGACCTTGGAGACTGCTAATAAAACAGTGTCTTGTTCTGAATGTCCTTTGGAGCCAAAATGCATTACACGCAAACTCTAGGTGAGAAGCTAAAAACTGTTGACACCACTTCTAATTGGCATTTTCTGCATAGTAGAGCCTTAAAGGTTACATTTATCAGGGAATATAAGAAAAACATATTCCTGTTTGGCTCTCATAATTACAAAAAAATGGTGAAAGAAAAACCAATTCCAAAAGTTTGACTGGAAAAGTTGTAAAAACTTTTCCCCCTGTAATTTGAATCCAATTTAAGCATTTTTAACGCGGTAAATCAGACATTTCATTTATCAAGCTGTCACTACAGGTATATAAATCCTTTATATTCTTAATCCTGGCCAGCTGCGTCAAGGACTGTAATTGCAAAGGGGACAGACCGAACTGAACTTCCATTAAATTAAAAAAGACAACCACTCAGGCATTCTGTTCAGGAGGACTGAATTTGAATGGACTTGTACACAGGCCCAATTCATGGAAGTACTGCCGGACATTTTCAATGACATCATTCCTATGACATAATTGATACGCATTCTGTTTACTCTGTAAGTACATTCTAAATGCCTCTGCAGTAGGTGACTTCACTGCAAGGGAACCCTGCCAGAACAAAATTACAGTCTAGTGGCAGCTCTGCAGTGTCGGAGGAAGGGCAATTCATAACAGAAACAAGGCTGCAGCTGACCATGCTGAGAAGGCCATTGCGACAGCAGGACTCAGGAATAAAACGTGTAAGATACACAATTAAGAGGCAGAAATGACATTTTCTTGGTTAGTTCAGGGTGAACGAAATGAACGGTAACTTTCAAGGAGAAAGTCAGGGAATCACCGCATTACGCATACTTAATTTTCACCCGTTACCTTTGCACCTGTAAATTAATAGATTGCACAGGGTTCAACCATAGATTACCACAGCATTACAAGATTTTTTAAATCCCTTTAGACAACCACAATGAAATAATATTTAAAAGAAAAAAATTCTTAATTTGCTTTAATTAAAGCATTGCCCATATTTCAGCACCCATCATCTAAAACTGGATTAAGATGTTGCTCAATGGATCCTTCTGCAATTTCTAAAGGTTCCAGTTTCATTCTGGAAAGGGGTTGAAAACATATGTGAATTCACTGATCTACGCACAAATCCCAGAACTTATTCCATATTAAGGTTGAAGGACTAAATTCACTGGCACAAAAAAAAATATGGAAAAACCTGTATAAAATATAGTGATTAAGTTACTCGGGGTAAGTTCCAGAGCAGAAGTTAGATGAATCAATGCAATGACCGAGGGGGTGAAATAAACTGACTACAAAGCACAGACTGCCTGCCAAATGTAATTATACCACGGGGGGGTCCTATAACCTACCACACACACACAAAGCATGGCACACAATTACCCCTTAAAGCTTATAACCAATCCGTGGGAGCTAATCGAAGCCTAGAGACGACGTCCCGTTCTGCATCTCCACCACATTTCCACCTGCCCCATTCAACGTGCATTAAAGGGCGGACCCTAAGGAGGAGCTAAAGGACACTTCAGGAACCGCCCATCACCAAGATTAAAGGGACAAATTGTACGAGAGGACCGATCAGTGATCTGCGTGTAGGCTACGCTTCAAAAGTTTTATGGTGCCTCTTAGGTGACTGAATAAACACTGCAGAGCCGTTTAATTAAAATCAATATTTGGACAGGTGTAATCCCCGTTGAAGGGGGGGGGCGCCCCCCCCCCCCCGCAACCCGAAAAACAAAATAAAAAAAAAAAAAAAAAAAAAAAAAACAAAAAAAAAAAAGAAAAAACAAAAAAAAAAAAAAAAAAAAAAAAACACCAAAAAAA
>JAOYSI010002578.1:0-15925 GCA_025775065.1 Hiodon alosoides
AAAAATTACAGACCTCTACATGCTTTGTAAGTGGGAAAACCTGCAAAATTGGCAGTGTATCAAATACTTGTTCTCCCTACTGTGTGTGTGTGTGTGTGTGTGTGTGTGTGTATATATATGTTTGAGAGACAAAAGTCACAATTCCCTGTGTGATCCAGTTTCTATTAATGAAATCAGGTTGTGGATACACTGATACTACTCAAGTTGCAAATAAACAAACAGAAAGTAATCTGCCCATTTTAAAATGTGGAATATTTTTTGGAATTGGTCACAAATGGTCACAAATCTGAATTCTTTCCCAGTTCTCTGGGTCTTAAGGCTGCAGACTATACTCAGACAGGCACCTAAGCCACTTGGAAGGTTCCGCAAACTTATTTGCATTATGGTAGCGGTTTCTTATACCTCACTGTTTTCTTGTGTTCACTGCTCTGTTTTCTGCCAATGTTATTTTTTCTTTTATTTATTATAAACTGATTGCTCAAAACCATCCAAGTACCATCTAATGATACCTTACGTACTCCATCATCAACAGACAATACAGTTTAAATATAGAAAAGGACTTCATCCGGGAGATCAGTTGTTTTCCATGGCTAGCTTCTCAAAAGGCAAAAAAGCACTTTTTAATAGCCTTTTGTTGAAAAGAAAAGATCAAAACAGTCATTTAAATTTTTAAATTGTAAACATGAAACATATCTCTAGCTTCGACTGGGAAACTTACATTCAGTTACATTTGAATATAACTTTGAAAGGAGAAGCTAATTTTCTAGTAAACAAATTGTAAACGGTAAACTGTAAACAGTTTACTATTGCATAATATTAAATTAAATCAACCTCATAATAATTTTTTCCCCCCCACAGGGTCTTCCCACCAGTTTCACCCTGCATCTTGGTACACCCCAGTCTCCTCCCCTGACTCCACCATGTCTTTCAGCCAGCTGGCCCACCTTCAGCAGTACCAGTCAACCCCTTATCTGACCAGCACCAATTTCCCCTTCCCTTACCCCGTGAACCCAGGTTCCCCCAAAGCCCCAATGACTCATCAGCCCCTCACTCGCATCACCAGCAGCTCCGGCTTTGCCTCCCCCTCCCCAGGCTCGCCCACCTGCTATAGTGAAAATCCCAGCCCCGGCAGCGATGGTAGCCCCCCGTCACCAGAAACGCAGCCCCCCGGCATGTGGCCACCTCACACCCAGTCTCTTCTCTCCCTAGCAAACATGCTGTCTATGGCCATGAGCATGGCCCACTCCTTCATGCCTGCCACCACCCTGCCGAGCCCACTGTCCCAGGGCATGCCTGCCCTTGCTAGCTTTCACCCTCAGATGCTCCCTCACATGGCCCCGCTGTCAAGTTACCACGCTGCTTGCACCCCACATTACCAGGCGACGGTGCCAGGGATATCTCCCTACCGTCAAGGGGTGAGAATGGGACCACAAGATGTCTGTCTGAGCCCTGACATGCAAGACGGTAGCTTTGTGCCTCTCTGTCAGGGACACCCTGATAATCCTCAAACCAGTAGGCACCCTGTCAGAAATCCCCAGCCCATAATCCCTCCAGAGGCCACTGAAGAGGCTCTGCATCAAACCATTCAAACTAGCCCCCTGCCCTCACTCCACTCCCAGGTGTACCCACTCTTCAAAGCACTTGGTCAGGACCCACTTGACAACACAAGCTCCTCCTCAACCTCGTTGTCCTCCTCACCCCTGGCCAGCTTGCTCAGCACAGTAAGTGACACGTATGGCAACTAACAGATGGTCGACCCACGTTGCAGTAACGTTTTGGCCACAGTAACGTTTCTCTGGATTACGTATTACTTAAGAACACATAATATAACCTGAGGCTAAACTCCATATTATTATATTTAAATGCTTGAATTATTTTTACTCAAAGGTGTCGTCGCCCAGCACAAGATCACCATCTCCTGTCATGTCTGAATCCATCACAAATTCTCCCAAGATCACACCCATTTTCAAAGGTAGGGTTTACCACTACTGGTCAGAGACTTTCATACTATCAGCAGATCCACTGAGGAATGTTGGGTTGTGTGTCAAAGGTTCGGAAACAAAAGCAAAGACTTATACATTTTAATTATTTTACTAGCCTACGTAAATCATAATTAGTATTTTGTGGACTTCTTATCTTTAGATTATTTAATTTTGCACACATTGCTGTTTGATTAGTGGCTGTCATCTATTGATGTATTTCATAATCCTGCATTAGGTGTTCTCACTTCTGGTGAGTTGTTGGTCGGTGAGGTTTTAGGAATTGTCTGCCACCTATTGTTCAAGCCAGGTACTGCTATTGCTGAGTATTTTACAGTTATTACAACAAAAAGATAGTAGTCTGAACTGAGTATGGCAAAAACAGCAGTTGTGGTATTAATAAAGATCGAAGGAGTACTTAAGAAAAGGTTATTTAGAAATCAATAGTCAAGAAAAGTGTAATAAATTATTTGTATTCTCTTTCTGCTGTCACAGAGCAAAAATCTGCGATTACAGTTGGTCGCTTCCAAGTGACACCGAGTAAAGAGACCCTGGTGCCGAGCCCACCCTGCCCGATACCAGTTATACCCCTACAGTGTACAGTGTGTACTCCTAAGGCCCCTTCCCAATATAGGGAGGAAGAGACTGGGAGCAGCACAGAGGAGCAAGGAGAGTCCGAGACCAGCCACAGTACCTCGCTGGCTGCCACTCCCCCTCACGGGCTCCTAGGTGGGGCACTAGAGGACCTAGAGACTGAGCCTGACTGGGTGGAGACCAATGAAGAGCCACGGAAAGCTAAGTGGAAGCGAGAACAGAGGAGCGGGAGTGGAGAATGTAGCCTGAGCCTAACGGGCACCTCTGCGGACTGCAGCCTCTCTGTGACGGCACAGGAGTCGGAGGGACGGTTAAGGGTGGGGGCTGCTGGGAGCCCGCAGTACAGCAGTCCCCTGCAGCATCTGTGGATGGGTTACAACCGCAGCTCCTCTTACCTCAGCAGCGATGACACAGAGAGCGAAGACGAGGAGACGTGGGAGGAGCTGCAAGAGCTCCGGGAAAAGTAAGCTTCCTGTCAGCGAGTCTTCAGTGTAGTCTTCTTACCAAATAATGGAAAACGCCTCTGTAGAGATCTCCAAAGAGTCTTTTATGCATTCACTTTTATTTTGGGGGAAAAAATTAAATAAATCAGAGCAAAGGTTGTGAAAAGTATTATTTGAAAGATGATTATGGACGACAATAGTGGTCAATCAATGTCTTCCAACTCACTAACTTCTTAGTTCTTATTTTCAACCCCCATATTTTGTCATTCCCTCTCCTATTTGACCCTTGTCCCTTCATTGACCTCTGTCCACGTCATGCAGACACCTGTCTGAGGTGCAGACACTGCAGGCCACTCAGAAGCAGGAGATAGAGGAACTGTATGAAAAGATGGGGAAGGTTCCCCCACCAGGAATAGTCTCACCGGCTGCCATGCTGTCCAGTCGCCAGAGACGCCTGTCCAAAAGTGGGGGCTACCCCCCCTCCCGTAGGAACAGCCTGCAGAGATTAGATATTCTGCTGCCCACAGGTAACCAATGCAGTACTCCTCTGCCCTTTCATGTGTTGCATTAATACAGGAACAGTTTTTCATTTTCAAAGTTGTCAAGTTTCCCAGTGGGAATGTTCTCCGTTTAAGTTGAGTTATTTGATTTTTAAAAGCACCATGTCTGTAGTTGTAGTTTTGACAAAAGGTGTTGTTTTCCATAGGGATCATGAGAAAGAATTCAATTAGTGGCAGCAGCAGTGGCTCCCAGGAGCGGCCAACCAAAGGAGTGACCTTTGCCCCAGACTACAAAAGAATGGTGAGCTTTGTTTTTGGTCCCAATATATACCCCGCTGGGATCCAAATTTCATCTTCATCTCTTGTGATAGACCGCTTTCAAACCACTACATTAGTGTTGTGAACAAAATATCAAATGAATGCAGTCATTTAATAAAAGAAAAGGAAATAAAATGGTTTAGCAGTACATATTTAAGGTGTTTGGTGGGATGTCAAATAAAGGCTATATATAGATTACACACACACACAATTATTTTATAAAATATTACACATTTGAATTAATGTTCTTTGATGTTTAAACGGCATACTAATACTACATGGCATGTTTCTACTTCTGACTAATGTACTGTAACATATTGCCACTTATCTATGCAACAGTAGCAGTTCTTTATCAGACATCATTCATTATCTTCTGACTCCAGTGAGAAGCCTATGCAAAGCAACTACCTGGACTACCTCATCTAAAGTGAGACTGGCCCTCTGCACTGGAAGAAGCCACATCATTGAGAGCCCCAGCACCACAAAGGGAAGAAAGGAAACCACAGTCATTGATAGGCAGTGGGTACTCTGACCCGATCAAGCAGCTGAGATTTAGCTTTCTTTTTTCCAAAACCTCAGCTGCTTGATCAGGTAAACACTTGCCCCTAGAGAACTATGTAATCCCAGTACTTTTCACTTTTGGTCCTTCCTCAGCAAAATCACAATAAATCGTATCAGAGATGCCAAAATCAAAGGATGGAGAAAGCATGAATCTGAAATGAATCCATACCTCACAGGTTTCACAATAAAAGAACTGGAAAAGCCCTCAGTTTATGTACCATTGTTAGTAGTTGAAAAGATTTTGAAATAAATTGCAAAAGGTCAAAATGGGCTAAGACATGTTGGTCTAAACGTCCTGTATAAGGAAACACCCAATGTTAGCTTGCCCCTTTTACAAAAGCTCTACCAATGTTAAAGCACAAATTTTTTGGCAGCAGACCACAGTCCGTACATTTGTGTATAGTGGTAGTATGTAGACTCCGCTTGTCTCTATTGATTAAATATCCGACTTTTTAGATTAAATATATTAATAGGGTAAATAAATAATTTAAAATATAGATGTCATTCTGAACTGTGAACTCAACTGCCTTACCGTATGCACATTAACAGAAAGTAGGACATGTGCAATCGGTCAGTCATTTTGCTAGGAACACACTGATGTACTGCCAAACTGAATCGGTGCCTTTTTTTCTGTCTTATTATAACTAAAGGTTATAATCTTCAGAATCATTTGTAAATGCAAATAAAAATAAAATAGCTTTTTTTTTCTTAACTGTTTTTCCACAAAAGTTTTAATTCATTGTAATCATTTCAAGCAATTTTAATAAATGCTTTTCAATAATAAATAAGTTAAATAAAGACAAAACTGTTCCTCAGTTTATTTTCGCTATTGAACGTCTGCCAAATGATATTTATAAACTGCATTTGTGATGTAAATAAATGACAACTCTAAATATACCTCAAATGCCATGATCAGGTTATCTTTTTTTCCACCACAATTAGCACTGAAAAGCTTTTCAATTGGTTCCAAATTTGAAATTATCAAAATTAGTCATTCTCCATTATAATTCACTAGAAAATAAAAATCGAGTACACTTGTGTAGACATGCAATTAGAAATCGACACAAGATCCCCAAGTCTGGGTTAGATTTGTAACCAGTAACGTATATGGAACGCTGGCACACCACCATACAGAGTAAAACTATCGATAAACCTAATCGTTTCTTCTCATAAACATCAGCATGATGCAAAAAGCAAACAGTCCAGTTAGAAATCCACCTCAGTTGGCCGCAGTTTTTGGCCCCCTGATCCTCGCGACCTTGGCTTCCTCGTCGATTTCATCCATTATCTTTTCTTGTGACACCGAATAAAACGTGTAGCCATCTGTCGAAAGGTGTCAGTCAAGGCCCCAACAAACAGTTTAAAATGTACCATGACTAAGGTCCTAACACTGAGGAAACCGGCAAAGGTTAAGGACGGTCATCCATGTAACTGGAAAGCATTTTCCATATTTAGACTAATATAGTAACTGTTCGCAGCAATAATTTAAAATTGCCACTTTGTTTTTGCGTTTTTGCATATTTCAGTAACTATTAAATATTAGATTGTCTTGAATCAACTATGATTATGATATCTTGAAGTCAGTTATGTCAGTAATTACGTACATTAATGTCGCTAGCATTTAAGCAACTCAAGCGTCGAAGCAACTAAGAAAAGTAAATAAATCAAGATTTATTTAACGGACACCCAAGGCAGCACACGACAATTGACACCGGGGATTTTAGAGACATAATACATACTAGCCCTTTAGCTAGCTAGCCAAGCACTTATGCAGTGTTACGAAACCTTGAGAAATTGGGAAGGATACAAATACCCATCACTATCGCGCCAATTGCCAAGCCCGTAGCAACATTTCGGCCACGAAGTTTCTGCGTTTTCTTCTTCCATTGCTCCAGTTCCACTCTACGTATAAACTGCATCTGTTCCGCTGTCAGAGGCTCTTTCTTCGGGTCAATTCTCTTCGCAAAAGCAACTTCAGGATCGCCCTTAGTTCCCTTGTCAGCCATCTTTGCGCTGAAGTTTACAATCAGCTTAAAGCGGGCGACAGGAAGACTACTTCCGGGTAAAAAAAAAAAAAAGCAAAAGGCGTTAAAATAAAAAAATCAAAACATATATTTTGGGTTGGTCAACTTCAAACATCTTAAACAAAAAATGTTGCGTAGTTGGCATTAATATTATTTTATAACACAGATGTTAGTTTTATTATGAAAAAATCTGAAAAACCATGGAATAGAAACTGGCGTAGTTATTTATTTATTTATTTATTTTTTAGCCTTCGTTACTTGAAAATAGTTTTACAAACAGAAACGGCATGGTACATGGTACGAAAATACATAAATAAATAATAGTAATAATAATAATAAAGAATTAGAAAAATAAAGTGGGGTGGGATTACTAGGGGTTCTCTGCAAGATTAAGATCCTCTGTTAAATTACAGAATTTTACAGCATTCTTCTTCTCCATTACTTTCAGTGATAAGAAATAATGACAGCTCCTTCTGAAATATGAAGAAATTCGGTTGTGTTTTCAGGAATCTATTGTTGTGTAAAAATAATTTTCCAAGAATAACAATTGAATTAATTGCAAAGTCACATGTTGCACCTTTACCTCACCTTTACCTCATACCAAAGATCACATTTTCTTTTTGATGTGTGTGCGTGTTGGTTTCTGGGTGTATGTGTGTTCTATAGTTGTGGATTGCACATGATAATGTGCAAAAACTGGGTCTGTGGGCCTACTTTCTTACTCGTTCTTTTTATCTTTTCCTTTGCTTAACTTGTTTCTAAACCCAATTAACTAACATATAAATGAACCTATAGAGTCGTAGCTTAGTTCCTGATACATTCTTTCTAATTATTCTTTGCTTGCTGTCTGTTTTTTTGCCCAAGGTCTGCGCCTTCGCTTGCTATTTGGGTAGGCTCTGTTCTTGTACTCAAGGTCTGCAGTGGTGCACAGGAGTTAACCCCCGGTCTTATCATCAGACATTGCCAGGCATTGTCTGAGAGGCGAGACCCAAGGTTTGCACAGTTTGCAAAGGGAGGGAGGAGTTCCGAAAATACTATAAGATGCTGGAGTTTGAAATGTATCTTGGAGAGTAATCTTAGAGAGTGATCTCAGAGATCAGGTCGACATCAATTTGTGTACAGCTGTTCTCCTCTTGTACAAGATGTATTAAATACTTTTCTTTTCTAAAAACTGTCTCATCGGAAAATCCTTTGTTGCCTCTCGAAAAGAATCTGGATCATAATTTCTGATCTAACATTTTGTTAATTCAGAGAGATTTTCAAAATTAGGAAATATCCAAATATCCGAATAATGGATGGTCTTCCCAAAAGGCATTAGCAAATTTACATTGATAAAATAAATGTTCAGTTGTTTCAATGTGTGCATTGCAGAAAACGCAATTTTTATGGTCTAGACCAGAGGTGTCCAAACTTTTTGCCTTGAGGGCCATATCAGGCGATCAGGACATAAACGACGGGCCGCAAGTATAAACACAACACAGTATATTACACCATGTACACACATCCCCCTGCAAGTATAAACACAACACAGTGTAATATACCATGTACACACATCCCCCCGCAAGTATAAACACAACACAGTGTAATATACCATGTACACACAACCCCTCCGCAAGTATAAACACAACATAGCATATTACACCATGTACACACATCCCCCCGCAAGTATAAACACAACACAATGTAATATACCATGTACACACCCCCCGCAAGTATAAACACAACACAGTATATTACACCATGTACATACATCCCCCCAGCAAGTATAAACACAACATAGTATATTACACCATGTACACACATCCCCCCAACGCAAGTATAAACACAACATAGTATATTACACCATGTACACACATCACCCCCCCGCAGCACTGCAGTGAGTTCCAACTGCAAGTTTTGAGGTGTTTCTCCAATATTGACTGTGAAGTGGCAAGAGCCAATCTGAATGTCCTCGTCAATCACTGAAAAGTCTTCAAAGCGTTTGTTGAACTCTGTAATTAAAGCAGATATAATCTACACATATTGCCCCATTGATCCAGAGATACTTTCATTGGGAAAACTATCAATGATAGGTTTTAGTGATGGGAAGTGCGCAGCAATCTTCACAATCGAGTGCATTCGTGAAAAGACGGCGTTTTCCCTTGAAGGCTAGTGTTCAGTGTATTTAGTTGCCCCATGATGTCAACTAAAAAGCCAAGGTCTGCTAACCATGCAGGATCGGTGAGTTTGTTTCGTAGTGTTGTTTTACATGAAATTATTTCATTAATTATAACAAGTATTTGCCTTGTATTTGTGTTTGGAGGGCCTGATGAAGAAGGCTTGTGGGCCGTGTTTGGCCCCCAGGCCGTAGTTTGGACACCCCTGGTCTAGACCAAATTGGTGTCTTAAAAAATTATCCAGAGGGATATATACCATTGATAATTTTAAAATGACTTCCTTCGTTTTTGGTGCAATTGGAGGCTTTAAAAAGTTTGTTCTCAATTTTTCAGCTTCATTTTCGGCATAATATTGTGAGATTAAACTTCTGTTATATACTTCTGGATATAACTCATTGACAAAGGCCTAGGGTATTGGGCAATCTTAGGTTAGTGAGAGCATGTCCGTTCACCAAAAGTTTAGGAATATATATAGAATTTATAGAGTTAAGTTCAAAAGTTCAAAGACACAAATTATCCAGGGACCAAAAGAATCCCTGCTAGTGGTTAAAACTTTTCCAGGGAAATTGTTCAAGAGTATAGCAACACCTGCTCACCTGTTTGTACCATAACTGAAAATTATTTCGTCACCCCACTGGTTCGACCAAAATTTTTCATCCTTTCATTAGAATGAGTTTCTTGATGAAAACATTCATTTTTACGAAATAGGAAGGTTGACTTTCTTTTTACAGAATCTCTTAGATCCCTGGCATTCACTGAAACACAAGAGAACATTGAATCAAAAGACAACATTTACAGGGAGGGAATTTAAATTAAAGGTAAAGAACTAAGGATATTAGTTTATTTTAACTAAGCACTGTTGTGCTTTATCAAATACAGTAAAATCTTAATACAATTTTGTTTCTTTTTTCCTCCCTTTTTTCTTTTTTTGCCCCTTCATCTTACAAAAAGCTCAGTGGCAAGAAAAAGCATGTGAACCCCTTGGAAGTAACTGGTTGTCTGCAGTAATTTGCCATAAAATGTGATCTGATCCTCATCTAAGTCACAACAATAGACAAACACAATGTGCTTAAGCTGATAACATACAAACAATTCTAATTTCTCGGGTCTTTATTGAACACACCCATTAAACATTCACAGTGCTGGAAGAAAAAGTAAGTGAACCCTTGGAGTTCATTGCTGGTCAAACCTCCTTAGCTCTGGATCAGACCTGCACCACGTTCAGGAGGAATTTTTGACCATTCCTCTTTACAAAACTGCTTCAGCTCAGACACATTTTTAGGATGTCTGGTGTGAACAGGGGTTCACATACTTTTTCTTGCCACTGTATATATTTTTATGACATAATGTCATCTTGCTCAACTTAGATCTCAGGAAAAGCTGACTTTTAAAATCCCGATCTTTGTGTGAAGGGAGGCAAATAGTAGAAGGATGTAAAGAGAAGTTAGCACAGATTGAAATGTTTTTTCCCCCATCCTCTTGACCTTCAAATTGAGATATCTTTACCATATTATCGCAAAACGTCTTAATAACGACAACATATAGTATACATCTTAGAAAAGTGTTGCATTTTCAAAAGAGAACATCTAAGATTTGAGTATTAACATAGAACCTCTGAGGTAGAACTCTCAAACATCTGAAGGTGCAAAATAACTGACACAGTAACCGCTAAGCCTAAACTTAAAACAGCCTACACAGAGGGTTAAAATAATTGACGTGCTCGGCTTAACATTACCGTGGCCGCTTTAGTTGGGTCTAGAAACAAATCAGCAAGAGAGTCCAACTTCTGCTTTCTTCTCAATTATGAGAGATAAGATTTATTGCTCATTACATGGCAAGAATCGGTACAATATTCCATCTCACACATACAAACGAACAGCCACAGCAGCGGAAACGTCACAAACTAGTTGGCTTTTCCTCTGGCAACACCTATGTCTGATTGCACCTACCCTACATAAGTAGATCAGCACCCAATTTGACATGCCAACACCCTGGTGCCACCTACTGGCCAAACCTTTGTATAAACATTGAAATGGCTCCTACACACACATTGTTTACCTTTAGCCTATCCTATCTATCCTATCACCCTGTTAACATTGATGTATCCTACGTGTCCTCTGTAGTACACATTCTTTCCTTCCGCCCTGTCTTCCCTGTCGGCTTTGCAGAAACTTGCTTGAAGTGGATCCCTATTTTTAAGTTCCAGAAGGCATCTCGATGGTATCTCATGGTGAATTGCATGATGACCTGTCGGTGTCTTCCCTCCTTTCTCCTCCCGAGGCGATGGACAGTATCTGCCACCGTCTCCAATAATGTAGCCCATTGCGACACTATTTTGGACAGAATGTCAATGACAATGTCTCGGTTGTGTTCGTTGTCTTTTTCTTCCGGCCCATGTATCTTGAGGTTCCAGAGTCTCTTGTACCGTTCCAGCTCTGTTACTTTTCCTTTCAGCCCTTCGTTTTCCTTAGGAGACGTGGCATTTCTTTTTCCAATGCTTGTATCTTGACTTTGTAGTCTTTAATTTCAGCGGTATTCATCTCTACTAGTCTGGTGACAAAAGCCACCATGACTGAGTTTTCTCTTAGCGGGTCCCTGAAGTCGTCAATTTATGAAGTTAGCTTTTCTATAGCTTCAACGAGAGCCTCATTTGGGGCTGCAGTGTGTTTTTTTATCTTTGACAGTGTAGCCGTAATTTTCTTCGGAGTAACAGGAGAAGTGTTCCTCTTAATACTGCTGTTGTAACATCCATCTGCGAGTAGTCATGATCACCCATCTGAGCTTGGCTTAAGGCTGCACCTAGCCTAGTGTCAGTCTTTCCACTCGGCATGTTAGGTTAAAAGTACTTACAGATTCCAGTGTGTACTTTGAGACGGTCCAATTGTTTTTCAAACGTTCGCCTTGTTGTATGTAGCTTGATTCATTAATAAAATGTTCATTTTCATGTAAATTTCGGGGTAATTGAGCGAGAACTTAGAAGTTTATTTAGTTTGACTACAGTGTTTAATTCATTCAGAATTGATCGCTTTCTTATCATAATCATAATTTTAAAAAAATACCAGACACCAATGAGCATAAACTGGGCCTTGGGTAAAACCCATGAGTTTACCAGGTGACGTGAAGGACTTGAAATCCTGAGGTATCCTGCACATAACGATCAGTATACAAATATTACAAATTTGAGAATATGCTAGAGCAGAGATGACAGAGATATGGCCCGCGGGCCTGGTCCGGCCTGCCAGCAGGTTTCATCTGGCCCCAGAGATGTTTGGGTGGAAAGGAAAAAAATAATGTTAATATTCGCATCTAGTTATTATCAAGTATGTGTAATAAGCAAAGTATGTTTCTATTATATGATTCCGAGTTGCTGCGCTGACAATCATGCATAAATACATTTACCGCGCAAAAATTATTTCAAGGGTATTTCAAGAAAAATGGAAAGATAAGTATTTCTTCCGGGAGGTGCATGGCAAACCTATATGCCTTATTTGTTCCCAACAAGTGGCTGTAGTAAAGAAGTATAACATCAAATGACACTATGAGACCCACGCTGAAAAATACGAGAAGTATATGGGGCAACGCTGAACCAAATGAGCTAGCATCTTCTCTAAAAAAGCAACAGTCTGTATTTTCCAAATGTCGAGACACATGGTGGAGCAGTTAAGGTAGCTATATCATTGCCTGTTAATCGCTGCAGCCAGAGGCGGGTTTGTCAATTTTGTGGCCCCAATCAAAGTTCAGTTTAGGGGCCCCTCCTTCTCTACCTGTCATGACCATTTTAGCGTTACCACACACATCAGTGTCTGCCACAGTCCTATGTCATTGTAAGGGTGGGCTACAGAACCGAAAGTGCACTTGAACAAAGGTGTTCTCATGTAAGTTAAATAGGTGACATTTTCTTACCTTCTAGTAGCTCTTGCTACAATCAGAATCTAACCATCCTGGCTTTGACTTCAGCAAAAGCTTTGATTATGTCCTCCATATTCAATGATCTCCGGACTCTCTGCTCAACAGAGGTCATTGCTAAACCATTCAGTCTTTCCTGGGACATGGTTGACCGCAAGTATGTTTTAATCAGCTTCAAGGAGGAGAAACTCCTCTCACCTGTGTGAGATGATGTTCTGTGTGGCTGATGTCTAGGGTGCAGTCCATTATGACTGAAAAGTATTTAGCCTCTTTCACTTTCTGCACAATTGCATCACATGTTTTCAGTCCAAATAATGCAAATAACTCATTTTGGATGGTGTTACTCAAGTAATGATCCTTTTTGTCAATCCTTCTAAGATGTTCGCTCAGTATGGGATCAAACTGTGCCATTAGCTCTATCTGTCCAAGGAAATTGCTATTATGGGGCTCAAAAAGTTTCTCTGAGCGTCCTCTTAGTGTCGCATTCTGGTAAATGGCAAACAATGGAAATTATTCTGCTTAACACAGCCTTCCAGTGCTGTACATCCAGGGCCTGTAATTCCTGACTGGCACTATCAGTGGATTTGCCAGCTCTGCATATTGGTACATGCCCTTTTCATGCTCTTTCAAGTGGCTATGAAGTATTATCCGCGATCAATTCCACTGCTGCTAAGAGCATATCTGGGCCCTCTTTCAAACAGCTTGCAGCAGAAACAAAATACAGAATCACTGCTCACTGAGTAAACTAACCACTTACGATGTATTTTCTCTCCATTTTTCATTTTCTTTTGGTTATTCTCTTCAGTAAAATGACGTGGGATGTTGTCATCGTTTTGTGGGAAGTCAAAATTCTTAATTTGAACTAGCCCCCTTATGATCAACTGACATTTATTTTGGCCGATAAGCTTGTCTGGCCAAAGCGCTGGGTTGTCCAAGAGAATGACAGTTTCACTCACCACCGGGTCATGTTGTTGCAAGGATTTGAGTGAGATCGCTGTAACATTATCCGGTAGGTCTGTGCCAACGGTGCTGCTGCAACAAGCTGAGGGGGTGGCATCACGAGGAAGACAAACATTTCCCACCTCCTCCTCGTCGGATGCATTTATATTGCAGGCCACTACGCCCATTGGGAGAACCACTCACTCACTCACCCCCTCCAACCCCCTCTGTCTTCTTTTTTCCCATCCCTAATATAGCGCACTGGATTCTACTGATCATAGGGCAGCTGGATTAACCAGGGCTCATGGCGGGGATAATAATAATAATAATAATAATAATAATAATAATAATAATAATAATAATAATAAGCATAATATGATAAGAATAATATTCTGGACAAATATAATTAATGAATTACTCAGTTGAACTACCCAGATATTCAAACACAATATATAATTATTCTTGTTGTTGTTAATAGTTGTATGAAATGCTTTCTATGGCACTTATGGCTATTTGTTACACTTCTCTCTTCTACTATTTGTAATTTTACATTGTGTGTTATTTTCATGTGCCAACAATGCAATTTCTCATTGATTGGTATCTGTAGGCCTTCTAGAATGTTTTCAAATAAGAAATCCGCAAGTAGCCTAAATATTCTTATGTTGAGTCAAACTGATTTTAGCAAAAAATAATCCGGCCCCCACAAGGTCTCATTTGAACAAATCCGGCCCACTACTTAATATGAGTCTGACACCCCTGGGCTAGAGTGTTCTATTTTACTCTGTTAAACATACACATGAAAGTTCACACGGTGGAATAAATTAAATAGTCATTGTGATATCTGCTATTTAACCCTCTATTGCACGCATTATGAAAATAGAGTGTAAAAAAAAAATATTCTTAGAATTTCTTGCTTAAATATTATATATTTAAATACAGTATATTGCACAAAATAAATAATTAAACATACACTAGATGGACAAAAGTATTGGGACACCTACAGGAGCTTTTGACATCCGATTCTAAATCCATAGGCATTAATATCGAGTTGGTCCCCCTTTGCAGCTATAACAGCTTCCACTCTTCTGGGAAGGCTTTCTACAAGATTTTGGAGTGTGTCTGTTGGAATTTTTGCACATTCTTCCAGAAGAGAAGAGCATTTGTGAGGTCAGACACTGATGTTGGACGAGAGGGCCTGGCTCGCAATCTTCGTTCTAGTTCATCCCACACCAAACTCAACCATGCCTTTATGGACCTTGCTACAACCTATATCCTGTTGAAATCCAAGCATCATCTGTGTCCAATTTTCAAAATGTAGTTTGGGTTAGAACTATCTGAAGAATCAAATCGCCCTTTTCACCTCTTTTAGTAATCCAGGATCCAAAAAATCTCACAGATTTTGACACATTGTCTGATATCCAGATATCAGTTTTGCAGTTCCTCTGACTGTCTCTATCCTCTAGGCGTGTCAATGGCCTCAGACAGCCTGCATTTTGTAGGATCGTTATCAAACTGCAAATTAATCAAATTACTTCAATTAAAAGCACCTGTCTCAGATTCTGCCTAAACATATTTAAACATATAAACAAATAAAAAGTGGATCAACAAAAAAGTGATTACCTTTTTGACCATTTCAAACAGGTCTGTGTCAGCAATGTCTTCCAAGACTAGTTTTGCATGATCTCGAGCACTGATCACACAAGAAAAAACCAATTGGTCATGCTGCCTCGTGTTGTGGAAACAATTGCAAGCACTTTCGACAAAGTAAATGTTTTTGGTCAACATCATCCTGTCTGTAGTCAAAATATTTCCATATAACTGACGATGCAATTTCCAAATTCTCAATTTCTGTCTTTTTTGCCTGTTCTTCGCTTATTTCGTCATGGGGAAGCAGAGCCTGCATGTCAACAACGTGCAGCAACTAACTGTTTTAAAATATTGATAATAATATCCAAGAACCAATAAATCGGAGTAAATTACGTCGTATCAGACAGATATAATGCTGGTTTTCCTTTTGAAAAGATTACACAATTTAAGCATGAGTAGGATCTGGTTATAAATCCAAATCTTCATGATTTTAGACATTTTGAAATACCAAATGTTCTGATTTGATCCAATCCAATCACTATATACCTTCCTATGAAAATTTTTGAAAAACTGGGCCCCGAAAATAAAAGAACAATTCTACACTGTGCTAACTATACTCCAGTGATGATCAGGGACACAATTAGTAAAAATTATGTTGTCCTTTATTATGTGTAATCTGATGGGTTTTTATTTCAACAGGCATATAGATGGAAACATAAACTTGTTAGGTGGAGGATGGTTTTCCATGGATGTATGGCTTTAGTAGGACCATCATTTACCTGAGCTGTCTCAACAATAACAGAGCATCTACAGCTATAACAGCTTCCACTCTTCTGGGAATGCTTTCTACAAGATTTTGGAGTGTGTCTGTTGGAATTTTTGCCCATTCTTCCAGAAGAGCATTTGTGAGGTCAGACA
>JAOYSI010002579.1:0-10221 GCA_025775065.1 Hiodon alosoides
GCCACGACAGTGGGGTTGCCAGCACAGAGGAGGGCATCGGTGCGCTGAGCCACGACAGTGGGGTTGCCAGCTCAGAGCAAAGCGAAAACAAGAGTGGCCAGGTCCCCCTCAGCGATAGTCAAGAAGACCACCAGGATGCAGATAGGAGTAATCAGGAATCCAGCAATGGTAGTGATCAGGAGCATGACAGCACCAGTAAACAGGACGACAGCAGCAAGGAAAAAGATGGTACGTTTCCTCTTGGTAGCAATGGTGACTAGCCGACAGTGGCTGAACAGCTGCGTAAACACCGGCTTTATAAGTTAATGCTAGTTAGCTAACGTCACTTTACATGAGATTGACCAAGCTCATTACTAATGGCATCACTAACGTTAAATCTTGCCACTGTTGGTATATAGAGTTTTTAAACGTTATTAGCTAACTAACCGCAAACAGATAGCTGATGTGGCAACAACAAAACATATTACACTGAACATATGAACATATATAACAGGCCAGTTGCAGCACCGAACTGCAATTCTTTCTACAGACATAAGCTAGCTACCAGTAATAGGTTAGCTAATGATTGCTGAAGTTTTGTTTTCAAATGATAGCCATTTTCATAATTTGGGCAAGATACAGTTTTCTGTTTCTCTAGCTAGATCCGAACACAGCGCTACAAATCAAAAACAATTATACAGAGAGGAGAGGGTTTAGACAAATGTACAAAAATATTTTAAAAGTCAAAACTACTGCAAGTTACAGATTAATCAGTATGTACATCTCTAGGGCTTTGTATAAAAGGCGATTTGATTCTTTTTAAACCTAAATTTGACCCAATGCCCTTAATCAAATTAACTGGATTTGATTAATATACAGCACCGAGTAGTCCAATCGGTTAACATACAGCACCGAGTAGTCCAATCGATTAACATACAGAACTCAGTTATCTACGTTCCTGTAGATAATTGAAAATACCTAAACATTTGTTCAGGCTTCAGGGATCAGCTAATGAGTAGGGTTTTCAACCTCTTCAAACGCCTCGATCCCTTCCATACAGACAGCCTGACTGACAGAAGTACTGAGAGTAACTCCTCAGGTAGGGATTTTCATCACTCTCATGAGCTGTGCTACTTTCTCAAAGCAGAATCTGATTTCATCCAAGGGATAATACCCTTCTGTCTTATCTGTGTGTTTCAGACTCTGACACCCTCAGCCAGGAGAATACTGAACAAGACAGAGGTCTGTTTGTGTAATAAAAACATGAAAACCATTCATTGCTGGGACAAATTCTGAGATATTAGTATTTTTAAGCAAGTATCCAATATATCATTCAGCTAGGATAGAAGTTTGCTATTATTATTATTATTATTATTATTATTTATTAACGTGTATTCTAGATAAGGATGAAACAGAGAATCCCAAGGTTTTCTATTAGAAGAAATGTCTAAACCTGGCCCATGCATTCATTGGGTTTCTGGAAAAAGAGGAAACAGTGTATTTGTGAGAAACTGCAGATTCATGCAATGCCATGAAACCCTGCATTGTTCATGCTTTGTCTAAAAAAGAGCATTGTTTCTTTTGCAGAGAAAATGAAGTCCTTTGGGATGGAGAACAGTGATCTGAAGTCACACGGTGAGGAAAGAAACCTTTCTGATTTCAGAGTGTTTTACTTCACACTGGGCCACGCAGGGCCAGACATGACCACACATGACCACGCATGGTCAGACATGACCACACATGACCACGCATGGTCACGCATGGTCACGCATGGTCACGCATGGTCACGCGGGGCCAGACATGACCACGCATGACCACGCATGACCACGCGGGGCCAGACATGACCACGCATGACCACGCATGGTCACACATGACCACACATGGCATATTTTCCGGTATATTTTCTGCTTGAAAATACAAAGACAAAGTGGAAGAAAAACATGAGTAACCAATTCTTCTTATGTTCTAATATTTTTATTTTTCAGAAGTCCCTGCAGACCTAGCAGACCAATCTGATGAGCTGGCTAGGCCCACACAGGGCACCTCCCAAGGTAGAGACACAGACCAGGTGGTCTTCCAGACAATGTTATTTAAAGTATTATTTTAAAGGAGTTCCCTCCTCAAATTTTTGAGATTTATATGTTGTTTACTTTGTTTCTCTACTTAAAAGTATTTTCTTCCTCAAATTCTCTACATTTCGTACTACTGAAGTAGTTTTTTCAATTTTAAAATAATTTCTTTCTATAATGTTTTACATTTTCTTTCATTTTTGTCACATCAGTACCTGATTCTGGCGATACCAGCCCAAGACTGGAGTCCTAGCAATACTGCATGATTATGCAGGGGTTTTTGATCGTTTCACAGGTAAGCTCACAGTATCACAGAGGCTAAAGCCCATCTGTAACCAACCTGTTAATAAGCTCACAGTATCACAGAGGCTAAAGCACATCTGTAACCAATCTGAATAAGCTCACAGTATCACAGCCGCTAAAGCAAAGCTGTAACCAACCTGTGAATAAGCTCACAGTATCACAACCGCTAAAGCAAAGCTGTAACCAACCTGTGAATAAGCTCACAGTATCACAACTGCTAAAGCAAAGCTCTAAACAATCTGTACTGTACATAAGCTCACAGTATCACAGCCGCTAAAGCAAAGCTGTAACCAATCTGTGAATAAGCTCACAGTATCACAACCGGTAAAGCAAAGCTGTGACTAATCTATACTGCAGTTATACTCTCAGTATCACAGAGGCTAAAGCAAAGCTGTAACCAAACTGTACTGTACATAAGCTCACAGTATCACAGCCGCTAAAGCAAAGCTGTAACCAACCTGTTAATAAGCTCACAGTATCACAGCCGCAAAAGCAAAGCTGTAACCAACCTGTGAATAAGCTCACAGTATCACAGAGGCTAAAGCAAAGCTGTAACCAAACTGTACTGTACATAAGCTCACAGTATCACAGCCGCTAAAGCAAAGCTGTAACCAACCTGTTAATAAGCTCACAGTATCACAGCCGCTAAAGCAAAGCTGTAACCAATCTGTTAAGAAGCTCACAGTATCACAACCGGTAAAGCAAAGCTGTGACTAATCTATACTGCAGTTATACTCTCAGTATCACAGAGGCTAAAGCAAAGAATAGGACCTAACCCTTGTCCTTTTTCTTTTCTTTTCAGGAGGACGCAGAGGGTCTCAGAATTAACCAGATCATGATGCAATCCAACAACTACAGGAATACAGACATAACATTTTTGTAATCTTTAACCCTTTCCTCCCAAGAATGGTGAATGTCTCTCTGTGGGCTAATGGACATTGTTAAATTATTTTACTCTTAATACCCTTTAAAAAAATCTGCACTCAACTTTTCTGCAGGTGTCGTTTTACATATAATTCGTTACTGAAAAGGGTGCATTTGTCTTCCACCACGGTTGTCTGTACATGTTACTTATCGATCAAAAAAAATCTGTTGAACAAGTGAATGAAGTGTGGCCCTGTTACCACTGTACACTTAGTGATAGACTTTTTACTTGATTCAGGCCTCCTGTGGGTCTTTCATAAAAAAAAAAAAAATTAAATATATGACTGACGTTTTCTGCAGGCTTTGGGTTTCTGTTTTTTAAATAATAATAAAAAACATCACGTTTTCAGACCGAGAGGTCTCACACTGCTACATTGGAACACACCCATAAATCAGGTTTTCTTTTTTTGGCCCACGTTTGTGTCGCGAGAGAACAAAAGATCATGTGTACACAAGTGCTATTTACAGTTTTATCCATCTACAGTGAGTATATTTAATAAATATCTGTCATTCAAATACATTTTTCTCACTGCAGCTGTATCAACTGTGATGTTTCAGCTAGTCTGGAATAACAATGGCTCCCTGACAAAAGAAACTGTGATGTAATTTCTGAATGTATTTGGGAAACACACTGAATAAAGATGACAAGTCAGACAATTCTGCCTATCGGTGTTTCTGAGGCAGACCAGAATGCAGGCTGTGGTGTGTGTAAGAGGGAAGGAGAACAATTTACTTTGTACACAGGTAAAAGTACGGTAAAAGAAAATCACAATTTGCACCAGGCAATTTAAGACTTGCTTGTGTTTTAATACCTGGAGCGCACCTTAAGAGTCACAGGTATGCGATCTCAGAACTTGCACGGGAGACCTAGCAGACCTTTGACGATTCCCCCCTTGAACAGAAGTGCAGCTGACCTACAGTTGTATTTTGAGAAAATGAGTCAGATTTACCCTCTCATAATTTAATTGCATTAAGTTTAACATGTTAATATGTAATATGTCTTTACTTGCGTTGAAAACGTTCCAACACAAACTTTAGTTTGGTTCTAAGTGTCATTAATTCATGAAGCAACATAAGGAAGAGGTCATACGGGAGTGAGTTTTGCAGTCTTACTGAGTATATTTGTAATACTAATGGACCTTTAGATCAGGGGTTCCCAAACTTTGTGTTGAGCGCCCCCTGGAAGCCCCCACTTTTAAAACCAAGGCTTTAGATAACTACAAGGCTAATACACAGGTTAAATACACAGAACAAAGAATATATGATTTTTGCACAAACTGAACATACATAAGTAAAGTAAAGTATAGGTCCTTTACACACAGCTGAGTGTATAATAACAGTCTGTACCTTCAGTGGGTGAAGGCAGATGTTTAAAAGAATAGGAATTCAGAACTGGGATGTAAACCAACAGAGCAATGGCTAACAAGGTGGGTCGAGAGCTTTCTGTGCGGTTGAAAAAAACCGCCATGGTACAAGAACACAGTGAGGTGGCAAGGCACAAATCAGTACAAGAACACAGTGAGGTGGCAAGGCACAAATCAGTACAAGAACACAGTGAGGTGGCAAGGCACAAATCAGTACAAGAACACAGTGAGGTGGCAAGGCACAAATCGCTGTTAACACCAGACCTTTGCTCAGGCCCCAGTGTGCAGTTTGCAGTTTTGGGCCCTGAAAGCCGTTAAGACTTAAATGCCTGATCCTGGAAGCCCTTCATTCATTTGCGCTACTGACAAAGCTATGTTCAACTCCATCACTGAAGGGTAAGTGGTGGCAAATGGAGATGTTCTGTTAAACGTTCACTGACTGTGGCATTATATGCATTTGTGACTGCACTTTCAATAGCAGTTTTACTGTCACATCAGTAGCATCTGTAACTAGAGAAAGTTAATTACTTTTTCAATTTTATATTTAAAAACAGTTTGGACAATGGACCAGAATTCCAAGAACTATTTCTATTATCATTGCACTTTTGAAGCATGTGCGTCCAGGTGATTAACTTTAAAACCACATACTGTAATGTAATACTGTAAACTGTAATGTGTGAATCCCCTGGTTCATATGGTAGCCGGTCAACCCCGGCCTGTTTGAACTTGCATGCTCAGAGCATAGACGTTTGCGTTTTCATGGAAAGTACTATAATGACTCCTGAAAGTGCATGTGTGTGTTTGTTCTTTTTCGGCTCAAGGTCAGAGTCTGAGCTACACGGACCAGGTGTGTGAACATTTTGTATCAGGTTTATACGAGCTGCAATGCTCTGGCTGATACCACGGCCCTTTTATTGGGAATACTTAGTGAACCCAGGAAGTTATCACAGTTTTCCCATCCTCTGAGAGATAGAGTTTCAACAATCGTTCCTTTCAATCTAAAGCCAGCTGCTCCGCTTCTATCAATGTTCTGTTGTTTCTAGTGTGGCAATTCACATTAATGGACAAAGCATGTTTTACTGCCTATGACAAACCTGCCTGCGCCCTCATGTGCACAGGGGTTCTCTACAGCCTGGGAGAGGACAACGCCAAACCTGTCTGTGCCCTCATGTGCACAGGGGTTCTCTACAGCCTGGGAGAGGACTACGCCAAACCTGTCTGTGTCCTCATGTGCACAGGGGTTCTCTACAGCCTGGGAGAGGACAACGCCAAACCTGTCTGTGTCCTCATGTGCACAGGGGTTCTCTACAGCCTGGGAGAGGACAACGCCAAACCTGTCTGTGTCCTCATGTGCACAGGGGTTCTCTACAGCCTGGGAGAGGACTACGCCAAACCTGTCTGTGTCCTCAGTGCTATTATTTATACATAATAGTCTTCAGTTTTCTGGGAAATCAAACTCAAACAGCTGGGGTGGGTAGCCCTGTTCATGGATTTTCACGACCCTACTGATTGTCACCATGTTTATAAAAAGTCAAACACTGAGCACCTGAAGCACTGGCCATTTCCAGTAATTGATTCAATATAGTGATGAAGGGTTTGAGTGGAATGAAAATTAGATGGCACGATTGCGGGCCCGTTTTACAGTAAAATACAGTAATGTTGCGCCCCCTTGCTGTACAGGCATTAAACGAGGGAGCTACCCTGAGATCTTAATTCTTAAATTGTACTGTCTCCTTTAAAGTTATTTTTGTTTATGTTACAAGGTTGGGTTCTTAAGCCTATAGCTTAAATAACTTTCAAATTCACGGAAATTGATTTTAAATGCAAATGAACGGTTTACTTATGTACAAGTATATTACAAACATAAATGTCACTGTATCTTTTACACAAACTGAATAATTTCTGGTGTACTTCACCCCAGCACTTGTATACACCACCACATACACATTAAATTAAAATAAAATGGCAATACCATTCAGAGACCAATAAATTAAATAATGGGCTCTTAACCTCTATAACTAAATAGCAAATACATATAAAAAAAGAAAACACATTCCAACGTCCCAACCGGGTTCGTTGCAGGCCTGGTACATAGCTTGTGTGCGTGGTAGCCCAAAACTAGCGGCTGATTCGCTCCACGGAGCAGAAAAGAAAAGAACGGGCAACTCACAGTTTCCGGATTGGCGACTCGTGGCTCCTCTCCTAAGCCCCGCAGCACAGCTGTAGAAACGGTCGGCGGGGCGAGAGCTTCCTGAACACGCGAAATGTCTCTCTCCACGCAGTTTCCTCCGCAAACACTGTCCAGTTCGCTTTGCTAGCAAACTAGCGATGTCCAGGAGGATTCCATATTCTGGCTAGGTTACTCAAGCAGACGCTGGCAAAACGTTGACTCCTCGTCAGAGAAACTGCCCCAGACCGTCTAACTAGGATATAACAACATGCAAAGCTCACTGGTTGTTCTCTTCTGTCATTATAACTTCTTGTCAACTTGAAAATGTGTGGGTAACACATTAACACATTAACATATCGCTAATTCTACCGTATGCCACTTCGGTTTTTCTTTTTCCCGTTCTTTTTTGGTTCCTTCACTTCCTCCATCCATGACCTCTAACTCCTTTCCGATTGGTCAATTCAATACAAAACATAAACGTACTCATCTCAATCACGTTTTAGCGTACAACTTAAAATATTATTCAACATTGGCATCAACATGAATTCAGCACTTGACAACCAAATTGCATTGCACATCATGTAAACAATATAATTCACCCTCCAACTATGCGTGAACAGTATGTTATAACCATGTACCATGTTTTTAACCTTTTTAATAATTTTAACCATTTAATCCTTTTAATCCCATGTAACATATGTTATAAACTGTGAGCACAAATGCGTGGCTACTTTTAGCAGAAACCCATTGGTTACCACAAACACATGTGTGCAAACGTTTTCTTACTCCTCATAAAAAATTTCTGCTGACCAAAAATTAGATGATAATTGTTTAAGAATCCCCCATGCAAACGTTCTCGCCTCAGGTTTTGAAAGTTGTTCTGGTAGACCAGATCGCTTGACCCTGAGAGGATGTTCAGGATGCTTGGGTTTCCATGGCAATCTCTAAGGTCTCAGGTTACAAATTAGCCGAGCATGGTGGTCCAGGCCCCGTACCTGGACTATGAGGAGGCCCACCAAATATAAAAATCCCAAACAGCTTCAGACAAAGGCCTTGTTTCCTGCCAATCGATGAGACACACTTTGCCCCACTCTTTTAAAGAGTGCCTTCAGTGTGGCATAAATCACCTCAGACCTCTCTCCACAAAGGGTTTGACAGGCGAGAGTCCCAGCCTTTAGGTTCTATTGTCATTTAAGACGTGCTGTTGTTTCCAATAGACAGTGTGTTATCAGTAAACACAAGGGCATCAAAACTTCAAAGTCAGGCTGAAAGTTGCAAACAAGAACTTTATCAGTATTTCACTGTCTAAACGATGCAGAAAAACATATCCATGCATGTGTCACCACTGTAATGCCCTTGTGCAAAGCGCTCTTAACCAAAGCTAAAATATTTGTCCACATCACACCAGAATTGACACTCCACTATGAACCGTGAACTTCGAGACCATATTTTTCGTAAATCTTGTCAGGCAGCTGTGTTGGATATGCATGTCTGTTTCTCTGGGAAGGGGCTCCACCTGACAAATTCAGTGAAGATTATAGCAATTTTATAAAATATGTCCTGCACTGTCCCAAATAACACCTTCAACAAAAGATATTGAGCACAACTGTTTATCAAGTAAATTAAGTAAAATGTAATTAAATGAAATTAATTTATTGATAGTTTCCCCCCCATTGCCTTAGGAAATATCAGGAGCTTTAGTTCACCCATGGGTAAATCCCAGAGTACTTTCGCAATCTGGTTTATTGTGTCCATGGCGAACGGTGATGTTGCCAGAAGCACTGACTTTAGGGTATCAAATAAACGAGAGGTACATGCTGCATGTTTTTGTCCAAGCTTTTGAAATCCAACCTTGATTCCTTAGCTGGGATCAGGCTCTCCGGTAGCAGCTTGGCGCGTATGACGGATCAGCAAGAACAGCATTTTTTCATTAGAAATAATACTGATACGTGCTGCCCCAGAAACTGGCACAGCCGGCCCGTGGATGGGCTGCATAGACCCGCCACCGTCAGGGCTTCTAATCTCGTCACTCAAGGCTGAGCCTGCCTCTACGGTTTCACTCCATAACAAGAACCTATTGTCCAAGCCCAGGAACCCAGGAGCCTGGAGGATGTGGGGCAGGGATAGGGCTAAGAGGAATCTTGGCAAATGGCAGAGGGGTCAATAACACACAATAATGCAGCCTTTCTATATGTCCACCTCATAAACTCTGTTATTTTTATATAAAGAGACCGCCTCCTCAGACCTTATCCGGCCCCACAGGTACCGCACCGGCGGATCCAGAAATAAGGAATAAAAGCTGCCTACAGTAACCTTGTGCGTAAGATGAACATACGTGGTCAGTAATCAGAGCGGTCCTTGGAATCACTTCTGTACAGTTAATTAAAAATGAATTACATAATGAACTACACATCATTCTGTCTAAATAACCCATATATATCTGTATATGGTGAGACAATGCTTGAAGTATCTATGCCCTTTTTCAGCTACAAACAGCCATGGGACATGGGAAGATTTTATAGCACAATATTTTATCCAGTAATTAAAGTAGAACTCTCTAGAATGATGATTAGGGATCGTTTGAAAATATCCACCCCAGCACACTGATGGACACTTTGTGATTCCAAAACATAGAAAGGTATTTTAGGAAAAAAAATGAGACTCTATCAAAAGTAATTAGGGTTAGGGTTACCCTAACCTTAACTCTATCAAAAGTAATTACCTTCTTCTTATCTAGATCATCAGCCTCAAAATATTAACTACAGTATAAAACTATTACAGTGTAAAGAACAAGCTCATTGTGGCCGATGGGTTTTCTTTAAAAATCAGACACATGCCTCCAGTAAAGCCTCATTTCTACTTTGCAGTCACGAGGGGCCAGGCAGATACATGGGGGACACAAAAGGACGCTAATGTAGGCATCTGCAGCTGCTCGCATAGGGGTCTGTGAAATGCACCTGGCCACAACCCTCTCTGTATACAAATATGGCTGACATGTAAATATGTCACCTCTGTAAAGGTCTAAATCTTGACCCGCCATGTCATGCCATAACTACATGTGGACACGCATGTGTCTGATTGTGTCCTTTTTTCATGTTTCTGTCTGTTTCTGTCCACCTTTGTCCATTTGTGTCCTCAAGGAAACAGCCATGCAGATATTCTCAGCCTTAAAGTGTAATTATTTTGGCAAAAGCTATGCAGGTTAAGGTAGGCATTGGTTTATGAATGGGCCTCTCATGGGCCTCTCATGGGCCTCTCGTGGACTTGGATTTCATTGGCCTGCTCTAAGACTGGATTTCATTGGCCTGCTCTAAGACTGGATTGAATTAGCCTGGTCTAAGACTGGATTGAATTGGCCTGCTCCAAGAATGGATTTCATTGGCCTGCTCTAAGACTGGATTGAATTGGCCTG
>JAOYSI010002580.1:0-15923 GCA_025775065.1 Hiodon alosoides
TTTGGTGGCCATGGAAAGACACTTCTAGTATGGATACCACTGCTGTGTATAGATGTCTCATGGTGCTAAAAGGGATAACACTATCATATTGGGGTTGATACATTAAATATCAGTATTACTTAAACTATGTGTTTCTTTATAATGAGCAGAACCTCGGAAATATATTGCAAAATGATTAAACAGACTTCGTATTTATATATTTATTATTATATACACTACATACATTACAACTACACTACAAAAGTATGTGGACTTTTAACATGGCACCATCATAGGATGCCAGCTTTCCAACAAGTCAGTTTGTCAAATTTCTGCCCTGCTGTTATTGTGAATTGGAAACGTCTAGGAGAAACCACAGTTAGCCGCAAAGTGGTAGGCCACACAAGCTCACAAGACGGGACTGCTGAAGCGCTCTCCTCGATCAGTTCGCCGGGAGCCTCGTGAAACGGGTTTCCATGGCCGAGCAGCCGCACACAAGCCTAAGATCACCATGCGCAATGCCACGCGTCGGCTGGAGTGGTGTAAAGCTCGCTGCCATTGCCCTCTGGAGCAGTGGAGATGCGTTATCTGGAGTGATGAATCACGCTTCACTATCTGGCAGTTTGAATATGGGTTCGGCCAGGATACGCCAGGAGAACGCTTCCTGCCGGAATGGATAGAGGAATAATGGTCTCAGGCTGTTTTCAATGGTTCAGACTAGGATTCTCCGTTTCAGAGAATGAAAAACTTTACATTACAGCATACCATGACATTCTAGACAATTATTTTCTTCCAACTTTGTGGCAACAGTTTGGTAAAGGCCCTTTCCTGTTTCAGCATGACGATGTCCCTCTGCGCAAAGCAATGTCCATACAGAAATGGTTTGGCAAGATCGGTATGGAAGAACTTGACTGGCCTGCACAGAGCCCTGGCCTTAAGCCCATCAAACAACTTTGGGATGAACTGGAATGCCGACTGCAAGCCAGGCCTAATCACCTAACATCACTGCCAGACCTCACTAAGGCTCTTATGGCTGAATGGAAGCAAGTCCCCGCAGCAATGTTCAGGCTAGTGAAAAGTCTTCCCAGAAGAGTGGAGGCTCTTTGGGGATCAACTCCATATTAATGCCCATGATTTTGGAAAGCGATGTTCAACAAGCAGGTGTCCACATACTTTTGGCTATGTAGTGTATCTATGTGTTATATGTTTTTAGTTAGAAGAAGAAAACACAATTGAGCTACTCATATCATGAATATTAGTATTGAATAAATTATTTGGGAGAGAAGATACAATTTACACCACTTATCCATCATCTCTCATCACACAAAGTGTAAGAGCAGCATAGCAGACTGTGCAGTGTTTTTTGTCCACTGAGGTGTGGAGAGTGGACATTTCTAGGTGAAACAGAAGACACTATACAGGGGAGGACTCTGTACAGCGATATCTCAACATAAACATACAGTTCAACTTTGACCTTTAAATTGACATATTGCAGGACTTAATGCAATGCTCAAAATTCTTCAGGAACTGGGTGATATTCATCTTTGCCTGTCAGTATGATTGGTCCACAGGAAGGCCTCAGTGGGCCTATGTTTAGCTGCAGCTGCTTGAACCCCTAAATGCCGTTTGCCGCTATATTTACAATTTATTTTTTATGTTTTGTCATAGTAGACATTTACAGGTCTGTAAATTCCCATAACAAGAGAAAATTATGTTATTGGTTGAGGTGCGGCAATGACATCAAGTTTAAGTTTCCTTACTATATGTGGAAAGTTTGGATTGGGTTGGTCTCTCATTTGTGTCATTAGGTTGAAGCAAACGGGAGGCTGAAATCTATAGTACCTATGCAATTAATGTTTCGTTCCGTCCACATTTGATTAAATCTGCAATTGAATTTTGAATGTTAAACCACACCTTCAGGATCAGTATATTGACCCGTTGCATCTGATCTCCAGAGGAAACTGGTTACCCACAAATGGAATGGGATGGATCGGTCCCCGCGACCACCAGACTGTCGTTTCTTCTATTGTCTACTTTTGTGCGCACGATCATTTTTGGTTAGGACAATCAGTGCTCCTAGATGTCCAGTGGGTGTCAAAGCTAAATGTAGCAGTTGTGCTGGTTGGCTGTGTTGGGGTTAATTTAATGTTCAAGATAAGGCGATATTATAAAAAGGACAAGCAAATCTAATTTACTTAGCCATTTTTAATCTGGACTAAATCTGGTGCTGAATAGCTAATCACAAAAATGTTTTTTTTACAGTGACAGAGAAAAATGTTATAATTGGCCATTTCAAATAGAGCATGCAATATGTTTTTCTACAAAACAATGCAATTACACATGGAATCATAAATTAAGTGAAATGACAAATTCAATGCAAAATGTAAATGTATACATATTAAATATGCCATCTTTAGAGTTGGAATACAACAATTACCTTCCCCAGCTCGACACTCACCTCAACTGTATTTTTGAAGAAGCCCAAAAACTCACATTCTGCCATATTTCATTTCCAGTCTAAGGTTGAAAGAGTTATTTTGCACCTTCCCAGCATCTGATTAAAAATTGAGTCCTTTAGTCTTTAAATAAGTGCTGGATAACTGTCAGGATCTGCAACAGCTTCATGTTTGAGATCATGCAGGCCTTTTCAAATCACATTTTACTTTAATTTTTTGATGTAATGGGACTCATTACCCATAACCTTGAATGTACACGTCACTTAACTGAGTAATAAGAAATTAAATGGTACAATAATAAAAAGAATGACTTGTTTGATTTTTATTTATTGCAATAAAGATGTACAAAGTATTGGTAACCTTAAATGTTAAAATGTTAGAAAAAAGCATATCTGTGACAGTTAAACAGGACAGTATATCAAAACATTATCGTTTCAACCAAACAGGTAGATAATATCTAACCCCATGGAAGAGACAAAATTACTTCTAAACCGCTTGTCAACAAAGCTTCTCTTCAAAAGGTATATAAAAGATAGAAATATACAGACTGAAAAAAGAGAATTAAGACAATTTTATAAGATCAAAACGTAAAATCAACATGCTATTTAACTTAAAACCAAAATAAAACAGGAGAAACCTAAACTAAAAAAAAATAAATATTATTTCTCCTTATTAATTTGCCATTAATATTCCACTCCCTTAATTTAACTTGTTAGACTAGTAGTTATTTACAAGTTAGGAAAGAATTACAGTGTGGACTAGGTTCATACTCATGAGGATGACCTTACACGTTACTTCATTCTCATGACCCACTACTCACAGGAGAAAATAACTTTGGCTAAAAGTAGGCAAATGCGTGGGATAAGAAGCTGTGAATCTGGAATGAGTGCATATACAGACAACAAATGCTTAGTGTACGATGGGACTTTCGACAACTAGACGATACAGCTACAGGACCACGTATTAAATCGCACCTCATCAGCTATGCATATCTATATGTCAATGGGTAGCATACACACTCACTAATACACATTATTTGGTTGTTACATAAATATCAATAGCAAGTTTTGTGACATGTCAAAGTTAAAACCCCTCACTTAATAATTACTAGTATAACAGGAGGACACATTTCCGTTTTTACATTTAATTAACAGGGGTTAAGTGCTGTGCAGTCATGTACAGTTGAGACTTAGTAAATCGGTACCGTCCAAAGTCTAAAAAGCTTTACTCTCCCCTTCCCATTTGAAAGGTTATTACATGCTTTGCACATATTTAAAAATAACCCATTTTTCACATTGGCATATTTTATATGTATATATACACATTTTATAAGTACATTTACTTCAAAACCCTCGTAATTATATGGCATTTATCTCATTAGGTAACAAATGGACTGGTGGGATTGCAGTCGAATTGTTTATGAACATAATGAACACCTGAAATACAAGTCACTAGAATTTCCATGAGAGTTCTGAGGAACCGGAATGAAGTAAATGTGCGAAAACCCCCAAATCCATAGTAACAGAATAGTTATATTTCACAGACACAACGTCGACTTCACTGGTTGGTGTTAATCATGTTTACATTCAGTTCACCCATCCCCAGTGCCCAACATTACATTCTTACAAGACCATTAAACATATATGGTAAGCCTGTAGATGAAAAGTGGCCTCTCCTAACCTGCTGACAGACTGCTCGCTGTGTAAGGCGTAGGTGTTGCGGTCTGGTAGTGCATGTGGGAGTAACCGTTCTACTAAAAAGTCCAAGACTCCTTACTTCTTGATCTCAAGGCGATGTCTGGCAGCAGCATACATGTCCATGAAGTACTTGGTGCGTGTCCTGACCTCTCCATTAAGATACCAGCCAAAAAAGTCAGGCAGGCGGCACTAGAATGTGACTGGACCTCTAGATCTCTTTTATGATTATGGATGACTAAATAAAAACAGTCAGGGGAAAAAAAAAAAATATATATATCCATATCCAATCTGGTGTTCCCAAATCAAAGCTGCCAGACCAGTCAGTGGGTAAATGGAAGAACCTTTTAATATTTTAGAAGTGGTCTCCAAACTCGTGAAATTTCACATGCATAGATGTATCAGTCGGGTTTAAGAAGGCTACTTAAAACGTATTACACTTCATATAACCATTTTTAGGGAATCAAATTATGGTCTGTTATACCTCTTCCCATATATCTACACCCGCACAATTTTTAATGAACCGGAACACAATACAGGTCATGTAAAAACCGGTTATACCACATATTAAAATGGAAATTGCACAAAGAGGTCCGGAACCCTCTCTCCTGAGCACATTATGCTGGGGAAATGGTCAGAGCCACACCATGGACTACTAAGTTGCAGACAGGCAACGTTCCACTTCATTACAGAGAACAGGTCCCTTCATATCAGCAAAGGTTGCCCATGGAGACATTCTTGAGAAAGGGCTGTAATATGCATCTGCCAGGCAGCCTTAGGGCCCGCAGCGAAATCAACCAACTCGTTGTAAGTAAAGTCGCAGAAATCAGTACTTCCACTAGTAGTCACTCAAGAGCTCTGACATGGAATGTGAACTCGAGTCACACAACGGAACGGCAGGGCAGTGAAAGCCCTGCTGATAAGTGACATGCTAACAGACTAAAATCGAATATTTACAGTATATATATATATATATATATATATATGTTTTTAAATACTAGATAGATACCAGTGTGCATCTCTCACTCCATCTAAAAATATTTCCCTAAGTATTAATCATCCAGCCTTTATGGCTTAAGAGGAACAATCAAGAAAATGCAACAATAACTATAATTATTAAGGCAAAGTCCTATTCAAATTTGGGATAACAACAACCCAGGTTAAAAACTTCAATGTTAACTTGTTTTTTTTTTTGGTTAAAATGCTTATTCTTTCGCAGCTTCCCTTCAACTAAGAGTACGATCCTTCTGCTCTTTAACATTGTAAATGAGGCAAATTCCTTTAAATCACCAATGATTGTATCTGGCACAGAGCGGTCATATCTACTTTTATAGATATACACAGATGCAAAAATGACGGAAACAATACAAGTTCCCACAGGGGAAATTCTGTAGCTCACCATGCTTAACGTTAAGTGGATGGAATTGTTTTCAAAACACATTTATAGCTTAAAACGGAAGACTGAAATGTAAAAATTAAAAAAAAAATAATTTAAAATCGGGGTAAAAAGTGGGAAAAGTTGATGAAATAAGTCCACCCGCATTTAAAAAACAAAAATCTACAAAATGTAACAAAAACTAAAAAAGGTGTTCCCATTTCAATTTTTTTGTATTTGCCAATTGGGAGAGGAGTTCAATAATTTCGTCTGACATGGAAGGCACATCTATAAGGCTATAAAAGTCATTGCATTCTGCATGGTTTGTCCCAACAAAGGTAAAGAAAAACCAGTGATTATTGCTGCTTGAAAAGCAAACTTATCAATAACTTAGTGACAACAATGACAGCAATAACAATGACCGTGACAATGATGATGATGATGATGATGATGGTGGTGGTGGTGTTGGTTTAATGGCATGCGCTGGTGCTTGTCAGTTTAAAAAAAGTTGGCTTAACGATTGTTTCTTTTTTTCAATTTGCATCAAGATCAAAAACAAAAAGGTATGCTGAAATAAGGTCTGAACATAGGAATAGAAATGCCCTCCGTCTTCAGACTCCTTCCTGCAGGATCAGGGCCTCAACCATTCAAGGGAGACCATGCTATTCCCCAGTGAAAATGCACCTCATCCCACTCCTTTTATTAAAACTTTTATCATATTAATATCACAAGTTGCTCATTTTTTAACCATATTAAACCCTGGCAATGGAGCGTGTGAAAGTCCAAGAGGCAGCGAGTGATTTAGGAGTAGAAAGTGAGGACGCTCTGGTGGTTTCCACGGACCAGGAGAATGGGGGGAAGGTCCTTGGACAAGGTGTCCAACCAGGACATGTAGAGGGCGCTTGATACCGCCCCTTTCCTGGCCAGGGGCATGCTCCTGTGAGGGAAGATAAGAGGAACGTCAAACTCTACTCTCAAAAGGACACCATGACACAAGTTTAAACACATCAATTTGGAATAATGGATGCAATTATTATAAATGTATGCATTTAAATAACCAAAAACAACAAAAAGAATGGAATTATGCCTTAGCAAAGAATCAATGTCATTGCAAAAGGCAGCAGGGATCTGAGATCAGATCTTGCAACCCGGCTTTGCCTCACCATTTTGTGTTGAGAACCCGTTTAACACTTAATATGGGTAGCTGTAATAAGCACTTAAAGTTGAAAGTTTAACCCTCATTTGACCTAGAATCATGAAATTTGGTATGCTGGTCCCTCTCATCACATGGAACAAATTAGCCTCAAGGACCAAGAACTTCTATCATGATGGATTTACTGCCATCTCAGAAGTTTCAGAAACCCTTCAAAAACATTTGCTGCAGTTGTTGCATATGAGTTTTGAACGATAAGCAATCTGTCAAAATGTGACAATACACACGTCAAAATTCACTTATAACTCCTGGTCAGCTACATTAATTCACCTGAAAGTTGTCCTAACACTGAACGCCTGTCCTAGGCATTGTTCGCATGGTATTCAATTGTGCACATGGCTTGAACACCTTTCATTGCTCCTTGCACCTATATTATCATCATAATTTTCTCATTTAGCAGACGCCCTCATCCAGGGCAACCTACAAGTCAAGTGACTAACATGTGGTATTTATACAGCTGGGTTATGTTCCTTGGGGTCCCAACCAGTAAACGTAGTGGCCAGTAGTCCAGCATCTTAACTATAGTCACATAATGGCAAACAGTCTAAATGTGTAGATGACCCAATATAATTTGCTCTTAAAGGTGCAGACAACATGGAAATGAATGAGTACTTAATTGAGAAAAGCCAATTTAAATAAGTCCTTTGGGAAAACAACAACACTAACAACTTGCCTGTATGGACACACACACACACACACACACACAAAAATTATACTTACATTACAATGAGGTTTGCTGTGCTTGAGTGTTCCTTCAATAGTTCATTCAGTCTGATCTGCCGGTTAGTCTGAAACAGCATCATACACAGAGTTAGTATGGGGCCCTGTGGTGGAACATTGCAAGGCTAAGAAACCAGATGGCATCTACAATGGCTGAGCACCACTACAGCAGCCTGTCACTCCGTTTATCTTTAAATCATGTATTTATGCCCTGTGCTCCAGGGCAGATTGGATCCATTTTCCCCCTTCACTTAAATTCACACCTCCCTGGTGATATGCGTGGGTAGGTTTTTGTGTATTTTTTTTTTTTTTTTTTTAAATCAAACAAAACATGTAGATACATTATGAAAAGCATTATCTAGCTTTAGCCTAAGTGACTATTTCGGCCCTGTCCTAAAGCTTTGTTAGAAGCTGTAGTTACGGTTGATGTTTGCTCAGATTAGGGATGCTGTTCAAATAAACCACAAGCAGGCAACCCCCTACTAAATGAGAGTTGGGATCCTTGTAGGGGCAATAACTGGGGCGCATGTCTGCACTTGGAGCGGGGTGAGAAATGGTCGGACCTTGGCCTTGTAGAGTTCCAGCTCGTTATCGGTAATCCTCCACGGCTCGTCAGCCTTCAGCTTCTCGGCTGCCTCCTGCTCCATGTCGTCCTCCTTCAGCTTGTAGGACTCGATCAGCTCCTCAAAGGCTGCCACACTGGGGGGGAAGGAGGCCAGCAGTCAGTCAGTCAGTCTATGGCAGTATATCAAATCGCAAGTTTAGCAGTAAAGGACCTTTTGAGTTACTCATTATCCCATGTCCACATTAGTATAGCGTTTCAATTACCCATTTAGTTGTATATGAAACTTTTACACCAGGCAAAGGTTAATTGTCACAGAAACGGAAAAGAAAAAAAGATATCAAAAAGGTAGTGTCTTCTGTAAACTGATCAAATGACTTCAGTTGTGAAATACTTAAAGCGGTAAATTATCCAAAATAAAACTTAATACGAAGCACTTAAGCCAAACAACACTGAGCTGTGAACGCATATAAAAGTGTAGCGTAAGGAATAACGTGAGGTGTCAGAAGCAGACTTGGAATCATCTCAGCTAGCTGCCAATCAAAGCTGAAACGGTTATAGTTCTCATAAATTACATATTTCCGCAGAATACATTTGGGTCACTTTAAAAAAATACAAAGTGACTAAATAGGGAATACGCACGTTTCAAGAAACCAAAGAATATCAGCAAATGTTACGCGTCACGTGTTGTCATTTCAAGCAAACTTAAAGAAATTTGATAGCTTGAGAATCAAAGCACATCATGACTTGAAAGTGACAAATTGAAAGGCTGGCTTATTCCGGGTAGCAAACGAATGACGCAAAAAAAAGGCTAACGATTACAACAGAGGCTGTTAACCGTGCTCCTTTTGACTGAGGGAAAAGTGGGTTCCACCCCATACGTGCTTCTTTAACTGAACATCCGTCTCCCTCAGACTAAATGATTAAACAAGCTATGAAGCACTTGCAATAGCCCTGATTACTGGGACCTGAAAAAACAGAGGCAGTGACAACTTCATGGTACCCATTTCCTTAAAATGAGGTAGCGCTTGAAAAAGGTGCATTTAAATATATTTTTAGTAAGATGATTTTGCTCCTGGACTACAGAGAGCAGACTGAAAATTGCATACCACCAGAGCAAAAGAACTAATTACGGTAAATAAATTCCCTGATGGTGCAGCAACTGTAGGAAAGGGGAAAAAAAAATTATATAAAAACGGAGAAAATTTTTCAGCGGATATCTTTTTGGGCCTCGTCAATGACTGAATGAAACGTTTATGTAGAGGCCGTAAGCCAACGCTGGAGATTTGTACATGATAATGAATCATGAAATGGTTTCTCAAAGAAAAAAACGTTCCATTTAAAACGATATCCATCAATATCTGCTTTCAGTCATCTTACTTCTCTTTCTTTGGCTTTGTGTTGATATCCCCAAGGACGGTGATGTCAGAGAAGTCTATCCTGAACTTGCTGAGCAGGGTGGCCATTCTGAACAGGGAAAGATGAAAAGTAGTCATAATACATACTCAAGAGGCTATGGCAGGAAAATGGTGAACTTGATGGTGAATATTGAGGACCACCACCACCCCCGTAGGGCCTACACTGAAAAGGTCCAGAGGTTATGGAAGATGGCTTTAATTACATAATGGTAACTTTTCAGGTTGACTGGGAGCAAGATGTATTTAGTTTAGTTAAAGTTAAGGTTTTAAAAGACAAGTGTAACTCCTAAAAATATCACGCGCCAGACTTCGATGCGCAAAAATGCTGCTGGTCGCAGGGGACGTTAGTTCTTTTACTGGGAGTGCTTAGGTTATGGAGTAAGATGAAAGGGCCTGTGCTGGCATGGTGCTAATTTTAGCCAACAAAGGAGGCAGCTGTGGAGGACAAAGAGAAACATTTGTGCAGGACAACGCCACCACGTGTGCTGGTGAATGTGAGCGGAGAGCCTCACCCAGCTTTAAATACAGAGCCCCGCAGAGAGAACATTTATACAAGACAGCGCTGGGTTTAATCCTGTAAGGCCATGACTGACTAGGTGGCTTGTTTGGTTACTTTTCTAAATGGCAGCAGTTTTCTATTAAAAAAAAAACCCCCCAAAAAAACAAAGTAATTAACTAGTAGTAATGTAACCAACTTTGTTTTGGTAATGAACTTTATGGACTTAGGTATGCACTGATTAATAAACTGGAAATCTTTCAGGCCAGAATGTTTTATAATGCTGTAACAGAGGCAGCTCTTAAAACAAAAAAATTAGATGTTATGAATTCTTGTTTGGAGGCCTTCCATGGAAAAAACACTGCAAAAGACCTGCCTTCCAATTCAGTGCAGTGAGGTATGAATAAACCATACTTCGTCTGAAGAGGTGGCGCATTATTCTCCTGTGTCAACTCCTCCTCCCCTCCACCCCTGGATTTGGCTAACATTTCACATAATCAAAAGGTGCTCAAAAATGCATAAAGCGCGGTTTATCTCTGGCACACGCTGGATCTACGGGTCTAATAACGAGGTGATGAGTGTGAGCGACAGAACCTGTACCACCTGAAACGAACAGTGGACACTCACGCTCTGCGGTCGTGGTCGATCCGGTTGATCTTCCCACCAATGAACACGCGGATCTTGCATTCCTTCCACTTCTTTTTGTTTGTGAGAAGATATGGGATCAGCAAGGTCAAGCCTGTCGTTATCAGAGGAGTGGAGTCACGCAAGTCAATAATTAATTCGTTTAAAGGATCATTCCAGTCCAGTGACGTCCCTTATAACAGTTTACTCCCACCCGGGTTCAAAGCCACGTTCAATGGGTTTCAGGACTACAGCAAATTGGGTGCCTGGGTAGTACATAGTTAAGCTACTGTATATGCCATGCCTGTATAATTCAGAGCACAGGTCTTTCAACCCATCTGCAAAAAAACACTGTAATCGTAGTCCATGCGTTCAATAGCAGGCTGTGGTTAAACTTTGTGTGCGGCGGGCTGAAGAGTCAACCTACCACCGTCATCGAACAGCCACCACACATCCACGGTCCCCTTGCCCTGCTTCTTCTGGAACTGTTGACTAGCTTCCAGGAGCTTCTGGTCAGCTAGGTTCAGCGGCACCGTGGGGCTCTTGTCTGCACGTCACACACACAAAATGTCATCTTTCAGAAAGGCAGAATCCATTCACTTCAGGTCTTTACGGATCTAGAGTCTAACTACTTGTTGGTAATGAATGCTATTTTTAAAATAAGACAGCAACGTGAATGAATGGATTAGCAACATAATGCAAAAGACCAATTCCACTGTTCCAATGAAGTGTGATTTTCTGGGATGTAACCTTAAGCGACCCGTTTGGCCTTTTCTACCTTGTCCTAGCCTTGAACAGTCCCTGAAACGAAAAAATTGTAAGGAGCCGGAGAAATCTTCATTTACTTTGATTTTTTTTTTTTAAACCATGCGAGACAAATTCATCAGTTTCCCTTCTGAAAACTAGTCCTAAAACTCAAACCAAAACTGAAAGATTTTCCTTTCCCAGGAGCCGAGAAAATAAGAGCTTAAGAAAAGGCACAATTTCAGAGTGGACAGAGAGTACAACAGTAAAACCAGCGGAAAAATGACAGGAACACTTTGAAGGAACACATATAAACACACACTAAAAGCTTCTACTGTGCTGGAGCCACAGGAAGCCGGAGAGCATTAATAGAAGGCGAGAGGAGAGAGAATTATTTCCAGGACAGCCAGGCTGGAGAGACTAGACAAAAGGGAAGACGATAAAAGGTGGGTTGCCTGCCTTTTTTCAACAGTGGCTGTGTGGGTGCCTTTCCTTCATCTTCATCGTCTGGACAACGTTAAGGAGGTGGTGGGGGAGGGGGGGGGTAAATAAAAAATAAATGGCGTTAATGTCTGCCGCTGTAATAAGAAGCACAAGTGGCACCGTGTTACAATGGGAAACAGGGTTTGCGTTTGTCCCGCTAGTGAAAAGATAAAATGAATGAAATGCTCCAAATGTACAAACTCATAACGCCCAGACCCCCTATTGGGAGAAGCACCAGAAAGAAATTCAAATTGATTTGTTAGTTAGTTAAACGAGTCATGATCCAACTCAATTGGCCACACACACACACAGCAATTAGTCACAGTGGATCATTAAATAAATATTTTAAGAACTAAATATAGAAATCTTTTTTAATTCACGTGGAGCTCATTACGAGGCACAGACAGTATCGTGAGAAACATCTCCTCAAAGCCTGAAGCTTTTCCCACAAAAAGTCAAACTGACCCCAAGGTTAAGGGAAATGGTTCCTGTTCGGGAGGAAACAATTAGTAAAAAGGAAAACATTTTTAAAAGTTGCAAACACTCTGCTGTGAGTGAACGGGCTGAACCGCAGGGCAGCAGCCGGGACTATGCGGGCTATGGGAACATACTCGGTAAGCGTTTGCTCCAGATTCGTGGGGGAAGCACCCTGCCTGCCTCACTGGGGTTCCGGTGGGAGACGTGTGTGTGTGTGTGTGCAGTAGATACCAAGCAAGGTCCAGTGGGAGACGTGGACATCAACTTCCTTCCTGACTGGTCTTTCTAAAGATGGCCCTCGGAGCGTCGCTAAGCTCCTTAAAGTGCAGTCCTTATTAAATCAGTTTTAATTCACGAGGAGTTCTCTCTTTAGAAAGATTAATTTTTACTCAATGTAAACCTTTCTGGATGGCCGGGCTGTTCTGGGCGCTGGTGGCTTTGGACGAGGGCTTGGAGGAGTCGCCGTCGGAGTCTTTGCTCATGTCGATGGACACCACGATGTCCTTCATGGCCGAGGTCTTCTCCTGGGACGACAGCAGCTCGTCTGGGGAGGCAAGGGAGCGAAATGAAGCAGTGTGGCTCGCGGGTTACCGACCGGGATCTTACAGGACCGAGGGCTTTGCGACCGCCATTCACCCGAAACACTCTGGATGGAAAAGTAGTGACGTTGACTGGACGCAAGAGATACCAAAATGATCTGAGGAGTTTTGTAAAGAGCCTGTCAACGTAGTTAGCAAATTACCGAAAATATAAAGCTGATTAGAAAAAAAAAAATTAAATTCTCCAGGATGACCTGTAGAGACCCTTCACCTTAAGTTATTATATCACTATCCTTGTTTTAAGCAATCCGGAACATTTGTGATAAGTATAGACAGTCAAACTGTCTGTAATTTACTGAAGTCAAAATAACTGAGGAATTAGACAAGGCACCGCTGAAGATATAAACAGTTGGCCGTTTTGTCATTTAACTTTTCAAGTCGACATGTGGACGACCCACCTTGACCCTGAATGTGGGAAACGTCCAGTCCCTCTTTTAATCTGATGACAACTGCGCCGTACTGGAAGTCAAAGGCATCACTGCAACACAAATAAAACACTTCTGTTAGCGTTTTACAGGAAGACATTCCATGCACCCGCAGACCTGGATACATCATGGTACATTACATTTGTACTTTTTAAAGTGGACACAACATTTACAAAGCCAGCAAACACTATGAGCGTAAACAATCGCACGTAAATTACCATGACAAAGCATGGGTTCAAAGCAAAGCCATTTTGCGGAGGAGGTTTTAACATGTGTCTACCAAACGGCCACATGAAATCCCAAATGCGATACCAGTAAATAGTTACTAGGCTGTTAACGTTCATTGTGAGTTCTACTTTGAAAAACTTTGCTCTAAAGAGAAAAATAAAAAAATAAAAAATTCCAAATCTGTCAGTAAATAAGCAGAAAACTGAAAACTAAAACCAAAACCTGTTTTATTCGGTGAAGAAAAAAAAAAAAAAAAACTAAAATGGAATAATCCACAGCCCAGACCCCTTTGCCAACAACAGATGCCTTGGCTTTGTCACAATCGCACATGTGATTACCATGGAGGAAAAAGTACACAGAAACTATTCAGACAGCCAAAACAAACTCCAGGCTCCACTCTGCCCTTTTGCTTAGGCTCGTGTTGTGGAGTAGTGCCGTCTCAAGTACAAGACCAAGGGCACGCTTTGAGCACTTAATGACGAGGTCCGAGTCCTTCTCGTGAAGAACACAAAAACCCACTCACTGGATCATGTTGATGTACGTCTCCACGTCCTTCATCTCCCCGTCCCTCCAGTTGTTCTTGAATCCGATCACCAGCGTGTTGGGTTTTAGACGACCCAGGCCGGCAGCCTTGAAGGGAGGCAGCAGTCATACCATCAGAAACAGTGACACTAGCGACGTCGATTCAAATTCAACAAATAGATGTTATTTATGCCCAATTATTTTCTACAAACAAAATGTACGCCCAATCCAAAAACTACAATTACAGGCAAATTAGATTCGGTCTGTGCATACTCAAAATTAAAACTAAATTAAGAATCAGACATTTGCAGTTCAAGCTGATACAGTAACAGGAACGAGCTAATGGTTGAGCTAATATTTCTAATAACAATAAATGCGTTTAAAACTAATTACACAGCTGCCAGATGCCTTGGCAATACATTTGTTAAATTCGTAAGGACCAACACTACGAAGGTTTGACTGAACCTGTGCCTAAGTCAAACCTTGCATCCAAATAAGTGAATGTCAGGAAAGGAGGTAGCAGTGATTCCTCTTTAAGAGGCCCAAGACGCTGGTCTCACCTGGAGCAGGTACTGGGAGCCTTGCCTTAGGTCCTCTGCAAACACAGTTGTGTAGAAGGCCTTGGTCTCGCTCTTGAGCAGCCAGCGCTGATAGCGTACTTGGTCGTTGGCCAGCTCTTTGAAGTTCGGTCTACGGGATGTCTGTACACAAAAATTAAAGCAGTCAATCTTTCATAATAGAACGTATGTGGCGCCACTTGATTTTGTCAACCTTCAGCCTTGTATATCAAAAAAATGAAATAAAACTAATTGGAAAAAAAAAATTATGATTATGATGTAAATCAGCGTTTCAACCAACAACCGTTTAACGTCCAACTTCAGAGTATGATTAATCATAATGAAAAGCTTTGCATCATGAGACGCTGTTTGCCAGGAAAATGTCTCAACATTGGCCAAGTTATGGTTTTAATTTTTCTCTCTTACTTCGTAATGGAAGAGGGAGAGAGAGAGAGAAGGCAGCCAATCAGGGGTGTTGGTCGATGCGAGAAGACTACTCTTTTCTTAGCTTGTACTCAGTCACATCCAGGCAATATGGGTTTGATTATTCTAATAGATCTTGGCAGGGGAGAATCTAAAAAGTGCCTTGTACACCATGGCACAGTGGAGAAACAATTACATCACAGTCCCTATGGTGTCTTAATGAAATGTTAACAGAATTGTTATTGCTTCAGGTACTGTAGAGGATTTAGAAATAAGCAAAGAAATCCAACCTATGGATAAGAGGCTCTATAGCTTCACAATCAGCTGACTCGAGGACTGAAGCAGACTTTAACAATGCCCACCATTCGGACGTGTCCACAGATCATCAGGCCCACATTCTTGGTGAAGGCGTGGACAAGGTTGAGCAGAGCAGGACGGGCATTGGGGTATCCGGTCATCACCAGGCACTGGGGTCTGTTGGTGGAAAACAAATGTCTATCTCAATGATACGAGACAGGATGTAAAATCCAACAGAAGTCACTGAGAGTACGTAGTTGGACAATAGTGCCACAAACATTGCAATTATTTATAATCATTTTCAGGTGTAACAAGTTTCATGCTTACACCCCCAGCCATCCACACTATCTGAGTAGCGTAGATCAAAGTATGCATGTTAAGCACTGGGGATTAAAGCCCGTCAAAGCCCAACAGTAAAATATTTAATTCTACAGACATTGTCAGACACCCCCTAATCCTTCGCAGGCCTATTGCCATGGGAACAACTCAGGTCTGCATCTGTCTGTGTGTGCTCATAAGCCTGCGTGCATGAATGCAAAATTAGCATGGGGGATATACCTGATTTTACGGGAGACTGTGTCGGAACACATGCAGGTCCTATATATGAAATACAATAAAACAGGTTTTCATT
>JAOYSI010002581.1:0-15921 GCA_025775065.1 Hiodon alosoides
TGTGTGTGTGTGTGTGTGTGTGTGTGTGTGTCTGTGTCTGTGTCTGTGTGTGTGTGTGTGTGTGTGTGTGTGTGTGTCTGTGTCTGTGTCTGTGTGTAAGTGTGTCTGTGTGTGTCTGTGTCTGTGTGTGTGTAAGTGTGTCTGTGTTTGTGTGTGTGTGTGTTTGTGTGTCTGTGCGTGTGTGTGTGTGTGTGTCTGTGTGTGTGCGTGTGCCTGCACATCAGTGGGTGAGTGGATGGGTGTGAATTTATGGGCAAGTCTCCATAAGCTCTATTTGTGTTGTAGCCCATTGAAAATACTTGCCAAATTTTGGGACAATGGTATCTGTCTATCTCAGTGCTTGCAAAATCCATTCAATGGCACCCTTTTAACAGGCATTTTAATCCAGTGATTAGATGTGTGTATGAGGTACTCTATACATAACATGTAGATAATGTTTATGGAAATACAAGATATTCTGATTTAGTGTGTCCTTGTTTTTTATGATTGATATAATTTCAGAAGTTCCACCCCCATGCATAAGTCACTTGCAGAAATACAGAGTACAACTGATGACTCCAGTTGCATTAAAATGCAAGGTCCCACTACAGTTCCTCTGGCCAACTAACTATGCTGCTGCTGAGTCTGAAATGTTCAAATGTCACACCCGTCTAATCTAATGTCAGAGTTATAAGCATTACATTTTATCGGACACTGACTCATTAAGAAACAGAACAAACTTCTGGCGGAAAAAAGTAAACGGTGCAAAATCGATATCCCTGGAGCTCTCTGTAAAATGCATCACCAAGCTCGGTTAGGTGTCATTAGCTTCAGGGTCAGGGCACTGGGCCCTTTGTGATATTGAACGGAGCACACTTGGGCAAAAATGCAGTCTTTTGCTTTGAGCTGATAGTAGAGGAACACAGGGGTTACTTCTTTTTCAGCTCTATTGATCCTGTGTGTTTTGCAAAGCAAAATCAACGAGCCAAGTGAGAACCGTCTGGCTCACGGTCTCATTGAAACAGGTTGAACAATTAGCGACCCCCCTCCTCCACACACCAGCGACTGACCTCATGTCTAATCCTCACTGGGAAATTTACTGCAGTAAGGGGGAAGGGCCAGAATTTGTTGCATTGACTGGTGAATTTCTAAGCACCAACCCTTGCTGAAAAGATCATTCCACATCTAATGCATCTGGTTACCCCTTTTTACATTTTAATGAAACCACCCATCGCCTGGAAAAAAAACTTTATGTTGTATGGCAATATTCAACACCTTTCTTCTTATGCACTGTCAGTCCGAGAGCTACTGAGCCTGGTGTTTTCAATGAGAAGCCTTATATGAGAGGTGTTAGACTATATCAACCCCTTTTTAAAGAAAGGCCATAACTGTACCGAGTTCTGGTGAGAATAAAAATGTTTAGAATCTTTAAAAATATATATATATTAATACTGGACCTCTGAGCAAGAAAGGACTTCCTTGCACATGGAGGGGAGTGACTAGTGTTTTAGAAGCAGAATTTTCCTGCTGTGTGTTCACTGGTTGCTTGTAACAGAAGATGCACCCGTTCCCTTAGAAACCAGGCCGTTAATAGCAACGCTGCAGAACTTGATAGTTAAATAATACAGAAGATCAACTTGTCACCCTTGCCACCCTATTTGAAAACTCAATTTAAAGGGGCAGTTGGTATTATTCAAACTGTATTATTGTGGACATTTCAGCTATTTTAGTGGCTAAGAGTGGAATTCCTTTTTCTTCACTGTATCAAATAATTTATTGGTTTAGCATGTTCCCTTAGCAAGGAGAACTTTTATTTTATTGTATAAAGCTGGAGTTTTAACCTTCTGCTCACAAGCACAGCACTGATATGGCTCTTGCAAGTGCAATGACTTCACAGTTGATATGTTTGAATTTGTAACCTATCCCCCTACTAGGGACACCCCCAACCCACCAACACCTCAAAGGTCCTGTTACCGTGTGCACATTGGTGTCTTGAATTGTTTAACTGCAAACACACTCTCTAGCTCTGTTTACTTTCCGGAGGCTGCAGATTTCCTTCCTGCCCTGTGAAGGTCAGAATGACCGGAATTTGGGCTTTTGTTTGTTTTTCCCGAACTTGGTTATGACCTCTGCTCTCTCCCCTACGTGAATGCCCATCTCGGAAACCTTTGGTTCAGCCTTTTCTTTACGCCCCACTGTGTACACTATGTGCCCCAGAGAATGATGTCACTCCCAAGACACCGCAATCCAGCTCGAGCCTCTTGGTTTAGTTTACCCTTACAGCAAGACGCCCATTAAAAATGAAGCGGTTCAGTGTGTGGGGAATGAGATGGAGGCTGGTTCACCGTCTCACTCGCTCTCTTGTGGCGTTTCCCTTTTCCACCCCTACCCTTTTCATACAACCACAAATCAATTAAAGTCATGAAGCTCTGCTGTCGTTGGTCAAATTGATTTTTTATATAATCCAAGAACCAATCAGAGCGTTCTGTTCCCTTGAGCAGGATCACATACACATACAGTAAATAAGATGTTAAAACTGTGAAGTGGGTAAATATCTAGATTAAGGGTGTCTGCCGAATATTATGGATTAATATAAAACGGCTGGATCTAAAGAGGAAAGGGGAACTAGCACTACCCTTCTTATTTCCCATTATACACCCACGCTTACGACACAAGGTCGTATTTACATTCTTGTCTTTATCGCTGCGCTCGCTCTCTCTATCAGCAAATTATGTTTACCGTTCCCACGTCACAGACGTTTCTCAAAAGATACTCTCGGTAAACAACCGTATCCATTTTACAAAAGATACAGACATCTCTTGCAACAGCATGTCAGAAAACATTTTATTGTTCTCCGTGAGGGTACCCGTCCACGTTTTGGAGGACGGTCATCAGATTCATCTGCTTGAGGATCTCAAAATAATTCTGGAAAATTTCACTTTGATAAAGCCTGTTAGATGTATCTGCTTTGATTTGAGCGGTCTGAAAGGGCATTAGGGAGCTCAGGTTCTGCTCTTTCCTCTTGAAAGCTTGGAGCTTTGCGCATTCTGTTACCTGAATTCTTCACCCTGTCATTTGTGTTTGAAGTCGGCCCTCAACACAGCCAACTAACCTGGCATGGAAGAGCTCATCGGGTTGATTTTATTGGAATGTAAGCCTGATAAAGGCACTCATTCATCCATCCATCACATGCCTCAATCTGAAGCAAAAAACATCCTCCCATTTAATTTGGAATAGTTTTGACTTACTTAGAGGTTGAAAGAGGCGGCTCCACCTATAACAGTCGTAGGAACCTGTGGGCGAAGAGTCACATACCCGTTACGGCACGTACCAGTAACGTTTCTTGTTTACTTCTTCCTCTTGTATATTAGGGCATGTCCGCAGAGGCCGTTTAGATACATGCCCCACCTACAGGAGAGAAAGGAGATATTCCCTTTGAAACAGGTTGGTTAATATGGAGGGCAGTGGTGGCATTACTGAAACCTTCCTGTCCCACCACCTCATCTCTGTACATTGTGTTAGAAAGGATACGCCCTAAAGCTTGTGATTTTACTAGCTCCCAACACAGTCACAAATCAGTATTAATGTAATATTTTATCACAATACTATTCAGCTCTTTATTCATTTGAGAATCACATCACATTAAAAAGAGAAGGACATTTCCTTTACTGTTGCCATTAAATTCTTAGCTGTTAAATACTTAATATTGTTAACGCATTTTACATTAACTTTTAAGTAATAGTGCTGTCCCAGTGCTTCAGCAATCTATTTGCCGTTTAGTATCTATTTAGGTTGTATCAGTGTGAGCATAGATTCACAATGAGAAATCATGAGGTAAGCACACGCCTCAAATCGTGACTGGCACTCCCAGGCGTGAGTTTGTGTGAAAACAAGGAACATTGGTCTGTTCTCATGCCTACGCTGGTAAGCCCGGAGAACCGCCCAATGGCACTGCAAGGATCCATTTCTCACTCAGCGGGACGGGATTCTGAGGTTGGGCAATCAGCTCCAAAGAGAGTGAGATGCAGCTTTATTTGCTAAAAGATTCATCCCATGCCATACGACACCTTCAGTGTGGTTTAGTGTCACGCTGAAAATGAATGATTTTGGGATCGACAAGGTTGCAGGTTTAAATCCAAGGACATGCACTGCTGTTAGAATGGGTAAACTTTTTTCTCCAGATAATAAAGCATGTCTGTGGCGCAAATGAATAATGTGCAGTCGAACACTGCCATCTGAAGGTCATTTATGCAACTGTTTTTTTTACCATCAAACTATGAGTTATTTCACTCAAAAGCCCAGAAATATCTGAACAGATAAGACAAATAATGTAAGAAAGAATCTGACGAGATGCATCATTAATATTACAAAAGTATGCAGAATCAGATATCAATTAAATTGTTTTCTTATGAGAAATACCCATTGTTTATGGTTAATATTTCAGGGAACCACGGTGATGATAATAACCCATCGAGTTCATTGCATAATTGATATATATTAAAAAAGTAAACAGTACATTTTAACCGGGAAAACTTTGCTGTTGCCTTTATTCAGTCCCACTTTGATCATTGCAATTAATTGTCTCAATGCGGATTGTAAGAAAAGACTGATGATAAAGTTAATAATAATAATAATAATAATAATAATAATAATAATGATAATAATAATGCTTGCTATAGGAGCCAAGTAGATCTTCAAATTGTTACCATATTTATTGAATTATATTGAACATTGAAACATGGATTCATGTGTAAAAATGTTTGAAGGATTTAGCCTAGACTAGAGCATAGTTTCTTTCAGCTGTCACCAGAGGGAGCTGTTTTATATCCAAACATCTATCACGATAAGATGACGATGAAGAGTTCATACTTTTGTTTTGATTATGAAGGCAAGCAGCATTGAATTACTGTCCTTTTATATTTGTAATTATTAAAATGCTGTACAAATGTCCCCTTCGCATGCAGTTTCACCTCTCTGCAATGATGTCATTTGAATGATGTCGTTTCAAATCCTATCAATCAAATCTAAATCATTAATATTATGAACCGTCATACAAAAAAAAAATATAGTTATGTATGGAATTTAGCTCAGCGTCCATACAGTATTTCAAACAATGTACTTAAATTTTGTAAAACAAAATACTATTATGCATCATATGTGTTTTATTTAAAAATACCACAACTCAACCTTTTCATCAGTATTGTCTTTTGACACTAACAATATTTTATACATCAAACAGGTTTGGTAAGAACTGTTCATCAAACAATACCAAGTTAAATTAATAATGGATGAGTAGTTTGAACTAATATATTTATTCACAGATGGAAGAAGACAGGAAGCCTGGAGACCCTGCCCTCAGGCAGCTCTGGGACACGCCCATGCTGCTCTGACTGACAGGCAAGCTATGGGGTCACACCCACAGCCAGGACCTCATATGTGCACCTGAATGTGGTTTGTTGATTGTACCACACGTAGGTGCTGGTAATTAAAGAAGGACTTTAAAACAGGAAAAAGAGAGGTGTTTTGGGCTAGGGTTTTTTTTTTTTTTTCTTTCTCTCCTTGAAAAAAAAAAAAAGATCTGTGTGGTTGTAGTACTTTGTTAACAGTTTGAAAGCTGAAAAGTTGTCCATTTCCCCACAAAGGGGGTTTTCTTTGTATTGTTTAAGCCGGGTTACTGTGGATATCCATTACTGTCTCGCCCCTGCATGCATCCCAGCAATGCTGCTAAGGGAAGATTCAGCAGTGTGCAACGCCTAACCAGATCAATCATTGAACGTACCTTCAATGTGGGGAAAATTAGCTTCAGGTGCATTGACAAGTCCAGAGGGGATCTACGCTTCACACCAGCTACATTTTGCGCTGTGATTGTGGTTACAGCTATGATGCACAACATTGCAGATTAAGCAAGATAACTCTCGCCGGAGGAAGAAGACTTATTACAATCTGAAGGAGAAGAAGTAAATGAACGCGTGACTGATAATCCTTTGCAGGGATCGCACCTCTGCTCACACACAATATCTTCGACTGTTAAACCCGTGATTGACATCGAAATCCAGTTGGTGTATCAAAAGTTTGAATCAAGCAATTGTTGTCAAGGAAAACAATAAAAGGCCTCGATAGTCAAGAAGACTTGCCCTGAGTTACGTATGTAGTGGGTTTGGTTTAGTGCAGCAGCCCTATACCATCAAACTATACCATCAAAGACATGTTTCTGCCAGAGAGATCAATTATGAGGCTCCGACACAATGAAGCATGCCCCAGGCAAAAGCCTTACCACTGCTGAGGCACTGTCACATAGAGTACTAGAGAAGAGCTGTGTGAAGAGCATTAGTAATCTGATGGATGGCACAAAGATTTTGCACAGTGAGAGAAAACTGTGAGGGATCACTACCTGAAAGAGCCGGTGGAGCAGCTTTGCACGGACAGAGTTTGCTCTGAGGCGATGGAACACTGCATGGACGGATGGCCAGATGAGTCAGGGCACTGACACTGGACTGAAAGAGCTGTTTTGACTGGTCTGCTGTCGCTTGCCACAAGGTTAGTCATCCCATCCACAATTAAAAACAGTGAGAAAATAAATGAGGGTTATTAGAGAAAATACTTGAGGTTTATCAAGGAGTGGTAACGTGCAGAGAGCGTTCAAGACACTCTGTATGGTGGCCTGGGCATGGCAAGTGAGGTAGTTTTTAACTGCAGGGCATGTGTCAAAGAGAGACTAAATGAAAATAAGCCATTTATACCAACTGAATAAACCTTTGCACAGAAAGGGTGCAGACTTGTTCACATTGAACAATACTACAAACTTATTCGAAGTAGTCTGCTGCTTTAGATATGCAGATATCACTCAGCTCAGCCCTACTGGGTCAGCAGAGGTCATGCACCTGAAATCCATGTTGGCTCGCCACAGCCTTCCAGAGACAACAGGTCACAGTTCTTTTTGAAGAGAACTATAGGTTCAAGCACGTGATGAGCCGCTTCCGTAAAACAGCCACAGATCTCTAGTGAGTATGTATCACATGCTGGGCAAAACTCCTAAGCATTGGCTACAGCCCAGCGCAACTTCTTCTGGGGCGATGTCTGCGTACCTCACAATTTGCTGTAGCTAATGCTAATTATTTGATACACATTCAGGTAGACTATATAACCCTACTACATATTTCTGGAAAAGTATCCCTTGGGTCACTCCCACCTCACAGGAGACCATTATGTGGTCCATTGCAGATTTTTAAAAAGAGTGAATATATGGAAAGGGTGCACTACAATGTGAGCTAAGAAGTTCAATATTCCGTCAGCAGGTGGAACCCTCGGTCATGTAATGCTTTTTAACAACATTACCTGTCATAAATAAAATAGTTTAAAAATGTTCTAATCTAGCAAATAGATTATATAACTATATAACTCCCCCCACTGAGTTATAAGTTATATTGAATTGTGTTCTGTGTGTTTCTTATAGTTTATTATAATATTAAAATAGCTCTAATATATTTATCCTACAGTGTATAATCTTGCATTGGGGGAATTACCATAGGTTTGTACTGCAGTGTTATTGGCCTTACAAGATGCCAATTTCCAGAGTCTAATAGGAACCAATGTATAAAATCTATTGATTTATGGCACTGAGAAATCACCTGTACACTATTAATGGGCTGTTGATATAGATAAGTTGCTTTTATTTAGTTGTGTCTGTCACAGCCTAAACCTAAATATGCCTTGGTTTTACAAGAAGGGAATTATTGTAAGTGCAGCTAAAGAAAATTGGGTTAAATGAGTAAGTTTGTATTCCTGCAGGCCAGAGGACCCCAGAGGGAGGTGTGGTGCATTGATTTAATAACTTGTAAGAAAACAAATCCTAGGGAAGACTTAGTGGTGAGTATATTTTCTGCCTCATGCATATTTGAGTTTTTTCTGGTATATTACTTAAATGATTTAAACGTTAACAAGCTGTGTTAACGAGACTTGGTCAATTTGGGTTTTGTTTTCTGTATCTACTGGATAGTAGTGGATCTACTACTATCTTCATAGTACCTAAAACGAAATTGTATAAAACCTCAGATTACAATAACACTACTATTATCACTGGAAACGGCTACTAAAGGCCTTTCTAAGTTTATATTGCTTTTAAATTTCTGATGTAAGGTTTCCAAACTACAAGCTCCTGAAACAAAATTGGTCAAATTCACCCCAAATATGAACATTCTTTCCTAGGCGTCAAAGGGTTAAATTGCTAGATATATAAAATAACAATAAGTTTTGTTTTAAGATAAAAAGAAAAATGATCATGAACACAACAAAATGAACAGATCGTGAAACTAAGAACGATAAACATATTGCCTTGAACATTGACTACCCTGAATTTGGAGGATACACTGTGACACCGGTTTTACGCCGGTTTTTTTTTTTTTTGTGTGAAGTCACGTGTCTAACAAACTACGTTTTTACGAGGAGGAAATCATTAACAAGCAAGTTTTGGTTCCGTGCTGTGAAATGAAGGCAAAACAGTAAAGTGCTTTCTCTTGTCACACAAGAAGCACAATATACTGTGCTGCTCTCATATTTTGTTCATTCACGCATAATATTGCCAATGCACTTTTAAAGTAAGAAAGTATATTGCTAATGGCAACGTATGGCAATGTATTCCCTCCAAATAACCATCAACACTAGGTGATGAACTGTAAAACTTTTTCCACAGCATACCGAGCATTACGGGTGACATGCATAGCGTCTTCTCGGCTCGATTTATGCGGAAATTAGTACTTTTGCACAGCTGGTGTTGAAATCGTATCTTTTTTATTTGGTAGGGCAGTAATTTAGTGGTATATCTTACATTTATACGTCTTTTTTATACTTACCAGATGCTGCTTGACTATAGCATGGGGTCTATCTAAATGTGGTCCCAGAACTATGCCAATAGATGCAAATATTATTATTATCCTAATGAAATTTTGAGGTTATTTCCATTCATACTAATTGATTTGGAACTTTAATACACTAACCACTGAATTGACAGCGACGCCTTCATTTAATATTGAGTTTTATCAGCAAACTCGAAATTGAGTTTGCTAATAAGAAGAGAAAATGTAATATGAAGTGGGTAATAGAGACTCAATAAACTGTTGCAAACGCATAACATATTTTGCAGCGTAGCAAGCAGGAGTTACTTAAGTAAACATAGTCGAAGTTCAAGGCTATGCGATCAAATTAAGCTGGAGCAAAGTGACATATTGTAACTTTTTGAGATATATTGAAGATCTACGGTCAATAATTAAAAAAAAAAATGTTATCATGTATTCAATGGCGTATAAGGATCACTAGTGCAAGCACATTGTGTGTATTAAATAGTTAAAATGTGACTACTTTATAGGCTACTATAAACGAGGAGCTCCAATCCAGCCCGATTCGTTTTCCGCCAATTGAAATGTTTCTGTGCGGTAGTGGTTTTCAGTTTCAGTTTTTTTTGCCAAATATCGTCACCTGTTGAAAACAACGGAACAGATCTTTAAAGAATCTCGTAATTTGTCTTTGTAATAAAGTGTTCAATGAATTAGAAGATCAGATTAAACACAGCAGACACATCTGTACGCGACTGGAATCTAAAAAACCACTGCTCCACGCTGTACAGAATAATAGCTACGCACAGTGAGCAGGCTCGAATTTCTTTTGACGTATTTTTGGAAAATTTAGCATTTGACGAATAGAAGAGCTTTTGGAGACAAGTACGCCCTCTTGGACGTATGCCCCGCCCATTGGGAGGTCCTCCGGTCTGCAGTTCCACTAGAACCAGATTCTCTGCCAGTCTGCTGCCGGCGAAGACAAGGCGGGTCGTTTCAGTGCTGTGAGAATTAAATGATTTAAAGTCGTCGCTCAGTAAATACAAGAGTTACGGAAAGCACCAGTATATGATTACTCGCAAGGAAAGAATAATATCGTCCACACACGACGGTGGATTGTAATGTTTTGTTTATACATCATTTTCAGCGCGACTTTACGTACATTTTTCCTTGAAGCTACGAGCATGTTGCTGGTAGGAGCACTATGGCATGTTTAAACTTGTCCGCCAAGACTGAAAATCAGGTGTACGAAATACGGCACTGCCTTATAGTTGCGACCAGAATGCTAATGCTAACGGCATAATTGGAATTCATATGAACGCAGAACACAGTTTTTTTTTATTGCTACAAAAAAACGGATGATCATTAATAAGGTGCCATTGAAATGTTTTTGTTTTTTTCAGTCTACTATTTTCTACGGATATTGAGCGTCTGGTTATGATTTTGAAAGCATCGCATTGATTGGATTACTGGAGGAAAAAGGCGTTGAGATAACAGATGTGCTGTTTACAAGGTCTTTCTTATACGTCGAATTGATCAAATACTATTCTGTTAAATTTTTTAAAATGGGAAACGGGGTTTCAAATATATCTGCTTTTCAGTCTCTTCATATTGTCATGCTGGGTTTGGACTCCGCCGGTAAAACGACTGTGCTTTACCGCTTGAAATTTAACGAGTTTGTCAACACCGTTCCCACTATTGGGTTCAACACGGAGAGAATCAAACTGAGCAATGGTGCGGCAAAGGGGATTAGTTGTCACTTTTGGGACGTCGGTGGACAGGAGAAGCTTCGGCCTTTGTGGAAATCCTACAGCCGGTGTACGGATGGTATCATATACGTGGTGGACTCTGTGGATGTCGAACGACTTGAAGAAGCAAAAACAGAACTACATAAAGTAACAAAATTCGCTGAAAACCAAGGGACCCCGCTATTGGTGATTGCCAACAAACAAGATCTACCCAAGTCTCTCTCTGTTGATGACATTGAAAAACATTTGGCGCTTCACGAGCTCGCCCCTGCCACCACGTACCACGTTCAGCCGGCTTGTGCCATAATTGGCGAGGGACTACCTGAGGGTATGGACAAATTGTATGAAATGATCGTAAAACGGAGAAAAACGTTAAAACAAAAGAAAAAACGATAACTACAACCTTCGATGTCTTCAAGCAAAGCACTATGATAGTGTTGCCACTCATTTTTATATTTACTTTAGTAATTTCTCTCATTTAGGATTGGTGGTGAATATTGCCACCTTGAACTCGCCTAGTAATATAAATTGCACGGGTGCTGGATCTTCTTACCTTAGGTAATCATGACGTGCATTGACTGAAAACAAACCAGAAAAAAATACTGGCTGGACCCAGTTTGTTGCTGCTCCGTGTATTCTAAATGTAGCTTAAAGATTTATACTAAGGAGTCGAGATAAAGCACTGTGATTTATGGGGCATATACGACGTTGCTGACCTTCACTGAGTTAAAATTGATTGCATTTTTTTTTTTTAAATCTAAGACTTCGTATCTGCACGCAATGTGTATGTATGCCATACATACCTAAGTTGACCTTGTTGATGTTAAAATACTTGTTTCTTAACATGATGAGGTATATTGGTAACATTGAAGTGTAGGTTTATATATACCACCTGGTTCAGGTAATAGGCTAACTTAATCTGTGTTAATATATTATTGTTTCCCCTCAGTAGTGGTGTTGAGATGGCTGTTCAGTTGGCTATAAGAAAGAACCATTGAAGTATATTTAGTTTGGTGGCATAATCACACCAGAAATATGTTTTGTCTGCTGTATCATCTGTAACTGCTGCAAACACTACTTTGCACCTTTTAAAATAATAATAATGATGATTTAAAAAATACAAAACGATGAAGTACTACATTGTATAACAAAGTCTGTTTATATACAGTAAAAGCCAAATTAAATAATGATGTATTTTTTAAATTAAAATGATTAAAACTTACATGACCCTTTTAATAAGATTTTATGATGTCATGTACCGATACCCCCCACCCCCACCCCCCGACTATTTTAAAAGGCCATAAAGTGTGGAAAGGTCCTTGGAAGCTCGATGATTGTGCCGTTTCTGCGTCTCTGCATGACTTTCACCCACCTCAGTACTTAACAGCCTAATCTTCAGAGCTCTGTCCAAAATGCTGGTGATTAAAAAGGGCTTTGGATGGCATGCTGGATTAGAGTCTCCCAGGACACTGGTCCATGTTCTCCAGCTGTGAGGAATAAGCTGTTGAAGTGATGGGTAGAATTAGTAAGTGCTGATTTGTGAATTGCAAATTCATGACTTATTTTCAAAATCAATGGCTCACAAAAGCTGCCTGTTGCTGTTTATTCAGTCAGTGGATTTCTCCATCTAACTCCACCGATCTCCACCATGGATCTCCGTCAACACACTGCAACTCTCAGTTATGAAGGCTTCCCGTGTAAAGTGGCACACTGGAATCATACAACTGGGATACTGAATTCTCATGCATGATTGGCTTGATGAAACAAGTGCACATAGAGACTAAATATATCTATTTGTAATGTGGTGTAACCAATGAAGTTCACCTTAATGTCCTATTGACACTGAATTAGAAAAATATCCTCCCATTTGCATGCCTAAAACCAGATCCATAAACCATCCAAGCCTTGAGTTTCCTTTAAACTCATTTAAAACAATGATTCAGTTCTGAAGATAGGCAGACCGAACCAAGTATAACTTGTGGTTAAGGCATGATATTTAAATATGCGTAAACATCATGTGATCGATAGACAGAGGTGATGATGAAGATGATGAGTGCATCTTGGCTGGATTATCAAAGCCATAAAGCAAATTCAAATGTGTTCAAATGAGTACTTCATGAAAGTACTTGTAAGTCTTAAGGATAGATTAAAAAGAATGTAATTTGGCCGGAAGGGGCGTCTACTTTATATCAGATGTACACAAAAGCTTAGATATGAACATTTTTGGCACCCCAATTGAAATAGAGCCCCATTTGATTCAACAGAATTTGGAATTGCGTGCCGGTTTCAGCTGCACAAAGCTAAAAGAAAATCTAGGTACACTACTTAGGGGTACGCATGTTGATCTATACCAGGTTTTCTACACAGTTGGGATGGAAGGCCTCCAAAAACTCTCAGTTTCCTGACTTGTCCTGTTTTGTATAGGGTTGTTGTGAGGAACAATACTGTAAGGGAATACGCCTGTGTGCCGGCACCAGATAAGACGCGGTGCTGGATTTAGAGAAATGTTCTTTGCTGAACCCATCCTCAAATTTAATAGTAAACCGTGTCAGCACAGGTATATGCGAGAACAAAATGGTATGACAGAATTATTCAGCACAACTGTAAAAAGTTGTGGCATATATGTTATTAAATGTGTGTAGCATAGTTACGTGGCTTAGGTCACTTGGTCTTACCTCTAGAGCCATTATATAAAACCCAGAATTATCATATTCATTGCGAGACAGGTCAGAATTTTATTTTTTGGAGTAAATGACTATACCGATGTCACACACTATTAGAATTAAACATCACTATGTATTTTTATTACAGGACAGTGGACACACAGACCCTCAAAAGACCAATTTACCCACTGTTATCATTTGTCTAATCAAATCCTTTTTAAGGGCATTTATACCCAGCGGTGTGCCTTTTGTGATCAGTGCTGGGTCAACTCGCACTGGAGCTTTACAAGAACAATATTTTCTAGACTCTATTCTACAGTGAGGTGTCATTAAAACTGTTTACCGAGGAGATAAGCAGCTGAAACTGAAAGACTTTTAAGCTTGAGGGAGGATAGGGAGTTCCTCATATCCCAGAGCATGGCATGAGACTGTCTTGTCACTTAATACTTGGGGCATAATGTAAACCATAAACTCTGCATGTTTTCATTGTGTTGGTGGAGCGGCCTGAGTCATTCACACACAACAGTGAATACTTTCAGGCAGCAGTACTGGGTGAAATATAAGAACAGGCTGGTGTTTGTATATCGGGCTTTAATTCCTTAATTACGCATAAACAACTCAAATTTCTTAAACGCGCATACACAAACAGAAGTTCTGGGGGGTCTCTGTTATACCTGTTTTGATTAATCAGATCAGTTCAGATCATTGCATTATTCACAGGAATTTGTGAATAGTTTACTATTGACCTTTGATAGAAGACGAAAAGAAGGGACATGGTTACCTATGGCAACATTTCCGGGTTTTTTTGTTCAGTGGTGATTTATCAGATTCTTTCTTTAGCAGCAATGCCGCTCAACAACTGCAGCTTATATACACAAGTCCTATTATTTTCTGTAACAACGGCCACCTGTGTTTTCTTTTGTGGGTTGGTCGCCTTCGCTTTCAAAAGCACTGAATTGTTCTCTTGATTTGTTGGTTGAACACTAGACTGCTGAGCCTTTTAAAACAATCTGGAAATGTAATAACTTAATCAATAATAATAATAATAATAACAAATAATAATTTCAATGGAATCAGAATCGCAAAATGAGTCATTTACAGGAGGTATTCCGATGTACGGTTTGTGTTGGAAATAAGAAGCTCACTTTTTATGGCTATCCTATTTTAGCTCAGTATTGGCATCTTAATCCAAACTATGTATACAATGTTAATAAAACGAATCTAACAAAGTTTTAAAAAATGTTTTTGTCTTTGATCTTTGTTTGAATCTATTTCCGTGATAATCTATTTGATCTCACAGCAACAATACCGCTCCATTGGTCCGGAAGGCCTGATTATTGCATGCAAAATTTTTAGGAATTAGATAAATATATACTATAGTAAAATTTGTTTAGAACAAGGTGAAGTTCATGGCCGTAGTTTCTTGTACAGTCACAATGTGTTTATAATGTGTTTTTTATTTTTATTTTTTTTACATATAGCAAACTACATAAGAAACTACTGAGAAAAAGGGGGTTGTTATTGTATAGCCTCAAGGTAGGCTAATCTCCCTTTATTTCAATTGGTTCCCTTTTATAGATAGCCTTCTTAAAACAATAATTGTACAACAGTAGGTTATTACACATCCAATGTATGAATGAGCTTGACTCTAGAGGGAGAATACGGAAAATGACAACTCGAAAAAAACGTTGGGAAAATAATCAGAACATGAGAACTCCACAAGTGAGGCCTGGGCCATGTTTCATCATCTGTATCTGACTCATATGTGACGTGACTTCCTAAACGTTTGGTCACCCGGTCGTAACTGTGAAACCCCATATAATTTCTGCTTCACCCAGAGCTCTTGAGCAGAATTTCACCTAACCAGCTTTCTTACTGACAATTAAGCAGGTGGCGCACACGTCTTTGCTAGCCATCCAAATAAAGACAGAAATGATTCCAGTTGAGTTTTTTCTGGTCCTCAAGGTCGGTTAGCTACTTCTCCCGTTACTTCCTTCAAAGGACGATGAAGTCTTGCAGACAAGAATTAATGCTATGGTCTTTTTCAAAGCAAGAGTTTCATCTGTTATTGAGATTGGCCCTCATAACTAAGGCAACAACCTGTGAAGAGTGCTAAATCCAGATACAAGTTGTTCAGTGTTGTGATTAGCATAACTATAGTCAAATGTATCACTTTGTAGTTATTTGTTTAGATGCTGTATCATTTTTTCTCGATTGATTTTGACACAGAAAACTCACATTGTTGATTACCATATGGCAGCACATTTGTTTCGCTACCACTTGGTTTTCAGGGAGACAGAAATAGAAGCAAAAAACATCTGTTATTAAGGGGATAAAGCGGATATAATTAGACAAATGTCGTGTGTCCAAGTTAATTGGGTATCTGGTGCCACAGAATCCTGGACGGGGCCTAATTTTTGAGGCTCCCCTTTAAAACTACTCTCCAAATCCTATGAGAGGGCTTGAGCTCCTGAGAGGATGTGCGGGCAATATCTCCAGACCTCAGACTACAAGTCACCATCTGACTGAAAGAATCATTTTGTCTTATATATATTTGTTTGGTCCAGCTTTTGGTTAATGATTCAACCCGTAATTTCTAACTACATTTTTGTAAATTATTATTAGCTGGTAAAATGTAGGGCAGCAGTAGTTGGTAAAGACTTACAATTTGTTCATGGATGGCTTATTTTATTCAGCTTGTTA
>JAOYSI010002582.1:5717-15921 GCA_025775065.1 Hiodon alosoides
CTGCAGGACCAGGCTCCACTACACGCAGCTGGGAGAGACGGAGAGGCCGCTGCAGGACCAGGCTCCACTACACGCAGCTGGGAGAGACAGAGAGACCGCTGCAGGACCAGGCTCCACTAGACGCAGCTGGGAGGCTGGCCGTGGCCCTTACCCGAGTGTATGCCGATGCGTATCCTGACGGGCACCTCGGGCATGTGGCGCATCTGGAAGGAGCCGACGGAACTGAGGATGTTCAGTGACATGTTGGCAATCTCCGCGGCGTGCTTGTTGCCGTTTCTCTTCGGCAGGCCAGAGGCCACCATGTAGGCATCTCCAATGGTTTCCACCTGAAGCCCAAAGTGTGGATGATGTGACCATGGTGGTACCCAAGCATACTTTTGAAAGCCCAATCCTGTTTCTAAACTACGCATACAGCCCTTCGTAGAAGGTGTTCTCAACATACGTAATAGATTTCTGTATTATTTTCCTTAAGGTAATCTTACCTTGTAAACATCATGGTTGGAAAGTACAGCATCGAAAAGTGTATAAAGGTCATTGAGGAGGTCAACCACCTCAATGGGGTCACTTAGAGATGAGATGGTGGTGAACCCCACAATGTCGCTGAAGTAAATTGTGACCTGGTCGAAATATTCTGGTTCCACCGTAGCCCCGGTTTTCAGGGCCTCTGCAACAGAACTTCAACACCAAAATCTAAGTTTAATGTCTAAATCTCTACATAAATCGGCTTTGCACTAGATCAAATCCCTGGCTAGACCTCAATACAAATGACATAAGGACCCCGATATTAGACATTTATTTTACACAGTGATACAAGATCGATTTGGCACATCAGCACACGGGCCCTTTATTAACGGTGACTGGCTCACGGAGGGAGCATCTCTGAGAGGAGCTTCTCCGTCCTCTGTTTCTCCACCTCCAGCTCCTCCGTCCGCTCCCGGATCAGGTCCTCCAGGTTGCTGGAGTACTGCTCCAGCATGCGCAGCATCGAGTCGATGATGTTGGTCTTCTTGCCCTTGTTGATGATCTTGAACTGCGGGCACACGACCAGACTGCCCGTCATGCCCGCCCGCCAACCTGGCCCTTCGTGGGTCTACGGACACGGCGGAGTGAGGAGGGGCGGCTCACCTGGTCGAAGATCTCGTCGAACGCGGGCCTCCGTTCGGGTTGCTCGCTCCAGCACTGTTTCATCAGCTGAATGCACTGCAGGGGCGCTTGGTCAGGGGCCACCGTTGGCCTGCACATGGGCGGCGGCTTCCTCACCTTTCGGATGATCTCTGAGAAGAGAGAACGCGCGCGCTGAAACACCTCAACATCGTGCTCGAGCACTCATTTTGTGCGCTAAAATACTGAGTATGACTTATTATGAACACGATTAATCATCACACAAATGTAATCTGTAATGCAACATGTATGAATTTGCTATGATGGAATAAAAGTTCTAGAGGAAATTTATTAAAATATTTTAGTCAAAAACTAATATTCAAAAGGAAAACCAAGGTACCATTAATGATAAGGGGGTGATTTTATAAGGATTAATAGAGGATTTTATAAATGCATTTCAAATTCACTAGTCAATTGCAGTGTAAATGTGTAGTAGTCCTCAGGCCCTACCTTCAGGGCTCAGGCCTAGCATGCAATAAGGAGCTCCACGGACCACAACCTCCTGAAGGATGATGGCGAAGGCATACACGTCTCCCTTGAAGGTCCCTTTCCGAGAGTTTTCCAGGTCCCTGAGGAGCTCTGGGGCCGTCCAGAACAGGTCTGAACAGTGTGGGGTTAGTATTACCGCTGGGCTTGTCTGCAAGACTCCTTCAGCCTTGTAGACTGGGTTACACTCACCAACATCAATTTTCCCAACGCATGGCAGAGGTGAAGTCAAAAGACAAGGACTCTACACAAAAACATATGGCTAGACATATTGTCATGACACTCTAGGAATCAAATGCACTTCAATTCAATTAGTTTTTTGATGAAAAAAGGTGGGCCGAATCCATTTTTTTTAATGATTTTAAAAAAATTTTTGATTTGATTTTTTTCAGACTTTTGGCCAAGTACCTTCAGGGGGGTGCATTTCTCGTGGGGCTTTCTGGGACTCTAGCAGCTCATTGTAGCCGTAGTCTGTTATCTTCAACACGAAGCGACCATCTACCACACAGTTACGGGACTTCAGCCGCCCATGGGTGAACGCGCGGTGGTGTAGGTACTTCATACCCTATGAACCCGAAAAAAGTAATTTTCATCACAACAGTCTGAAGAGCAGGCTATACAATATACAACGTGTCTTAAAGTCCCAGGTCCCATGTCGCCTCACAGTGTCAGGAAGCCACAGGCTTTCCGTTTGGGGGCAGCAGAGACAAACCTTGATAAGGTCCAGGAGGAGGGAAGACTTGAACATCCAGTCCAGCTTGACGTCGTCTTTGCGCAGCAGGTCCTGCAGGCTGCCCCGGGAGCAGTGCTCGGTCACCACCGCAAACATGTCGCAGTCTACGAAGAAGCCCAGGAAGGGGTTGACGTTCTCGTTGCGAAGGTCCTTCATCTGGGTCAATGCCAAAGCAGACAGCCTCAGTCACGCCGGCTACGCAGGCTTTTCCAACACAGTCTATGCCACAGGCACTCTCCGTGCACCAAAAGAAGGGCTTTTGCGTTAGCTCTAGTGTTCCTTTGGGTTGATGGTAGCATACCTTCACGTTGGTGCTAACGTACCTTTGATTTGGTGCTAGCATACCTTTGCGTTGGTGCTAACGTACCTTTGTATTGGCGCTAGTGTACCTTCGTGTTATTGGTAACGTACCTTTGTATCAGTGCTTGGGTACCTTTGTATTGGTGCTAACGTACCTTCCCGTTCGTGCTAACGTACCTTTGTATTAGTGCTAACGTACCTTCATGTTGGTGCTAACATACCTTTGTATTGGTGCTAACGTACCTTTGTATTGGTGCTAACGTACATTTGTATTGGTGCTAACGTACCTTCCCGTTGGTGCTAACGTACCTTTGTATTGGTGCTAACGTACCTTTGTATTGGTGCTAGTGTACCTTCCCATTGGTGCTAACGTACCTTTGTATTGGTGCTAACGTACCTTCCCGTTGGTGCTAACGTACCTTTGTATTGGTGCTAACGTACCTTCCCGTTGGTGCTAACATACCTTTGTATTGGTGCTAACGTACCTTCCCGTTGGTGCTAATGTACCTTTGTAAAAATCTTTGTGGTGCTCGGCTTTACTTCCCTGAAGTGTCCTTCTTCAAACTTTTTTAACCACACCCAGTCACCCTATGGATTAAAAATAAAAATCACCATAGGTCTCCAATCTCTGATTGAAAACAGAGCCAGTGTCTAAAAACGTAGTAAAATTCTACTGGGGAAACGTAGTAAAATTCTAAGTGAAAGTTCAATGGTCCACCCAACGGTCCACATACCTCGTAAACGGCCACATTGGTAGTCTCGTGTGTTGCTGTTGCTATGCTATTCACGGAATGGGACCGATCTGCAGACTTTACACTCTTATCCTCTATTGCACTTTTCGATTCACTGAGATCCTCCAAGGTGATTTTCTAAGAGACATTAAATAAGTTTTCAAATATTTCTATTAAAGCCTCAAGTTACAGTTTCTTGCAAGAATCTGTGCATCTTTAATGTAGACTATTAAATCCTACAGGAGCATGCATAGATTTCAGAAGTAACAGGAGTTGTATATCTTTTTTTAAGATACTTGCCCTCCTGCTGAGCTGTGGGTTGATAAAGGTGAGGTCCTCTAAAGTCAGGAGAATCCGATTGGGCCCCTTCACCAGTTGAATCTGCTGGATCCGCCTCCTGCCAATCAAGAGCCAGTTCAACAGACAACAAACTTAAAACAACACTTCACATTAAATTTATATCATGTCATCAAAGCAGTTCTCAGGCATATGCTGTAGTACTGCATAAATTGTCATCCTTATTTAATTACGACCGTGTTCAGAGGGAATATTATCCTCGGGGACGCGGTTACAGAGGAAGCAATTTTATAAAAAGATTTTTCATTGTTTTTCTCGCTATGAATAATACACATGCACCTTAAATATTTATATTGAATCACCGTGGAGGCTACTGAAAATGAAGTCTGAATATATTCCAATATGCCTATAATATAATACAGGAAGAACTGCGTGACATTCAGAGACACTTTACCTTATAAGCAAAGTTAGACCCATTGCACCTATAGCCAAAATGGCGATGACCACAAACACGATGATGACGAAGGTAATCTCTACACCTGGGAGACAGAAGAGAGGAAAGGAACTGTGGCAGGAAGTACATATTTTGGATAGATAGAATAGAAGTTATTGCAAATGCAATGCATGTTGTTGGATCAAGGATAAAGGGATATGTGCTCACTAATTGATCACTTGATCAATCCATCTGATTCAAATGTGCTACAGAACCTGCAAAAGTTTGATCGATATCAATAATGTAATTTTCACAAGTTTGGTTTCAGTTTCTGAGCAGTAACCTCATGTGAGAGAAGACAAAGGCCCTGTTGTTCAGCTCTTGTTAAGTGATTACCTTAACACCAGCTGAGCATTCAACCCCTTTTAAAAAATAAGCATTCATATCCCTTTAACCTCTGTTGCATTTGTACAGCTACTGAAAAACAATAGCTACGTGTTAACAATAGTATTGTATATACACAACCGGCAAGGCTATACGATACCGCTGACTAGCTTTTTCAAAAGGAACTAATATTTACTCAGTCAGTATGTTGATGAGTCCATTTTGACAAAGGACATATGCATTTCTACAGAAACAAATATCAGAGAGCAATTATGCTGAATCAGAATAGGTCAGAACATGTTCAGTTAACCAATAACAAGAGATATGCAGTCAACCGAATGGAATGTTATAATTTTTCATATCAGATTAGCCAAAACTTTACTTTAAGGGGAGCTATCGTTGACTGCAAGAATGCATGGGATTCCTTGCAGAATCCAGATGTTAAAATCAGTTGTCTCTATCTGATCCTGACCCTGCTGAACAATGATAGAGACTGAATAGAGACTGAATTAACATGCAACACTCCATTCTCAACGTATTGAAGAAGATGCCCCTTCCTGTCATCAGGAGGTAAAATGCAGCACAGATAAAAACGGAGGTCAGACCACATGATCGGCCTGCCACTCATCATTAAAAACAAATCAACCAGGTCAATTTTAAGTGGCAGTTCAACTGCGACAGGAATGATTAAGGTGACACACGATGCTCGTCCCCGACAGGTTTCACCACCGCGAGGGCTGGGTTACCTCCTGTGCAGATGGCATTGGGGTTAAACCAGCAGCTTGAGTCCGCTGAGGGCGGGGAACCGCCCGGGAAGTGAATGGACCTGCCAGCGAACCGCACCATGTCGGTGGCCAGGTCCACCAGGTAGGCCCGGTAGAGCTGGCTCCCCTGTCCGCTAGTGTCCAGGATGACGTAGTTGGTCATGCCGTCCCCTTGGCTGTCTATCTGAATGTTCTGGTTGAAGCCGGTGAAGGTCAGGTTCCTGGTGAAGAAGGCTAAGTTGGTCCCTGAGAGCCACTGCCCTGCTCTCCGGGCACTGTGCATGGCTTTGGCAATGAGGTAAATACCATTGTAGATTGTTCCGAACAATGGGTATATCTGAAAAGTAAATTGATTCAAATTGATTCCCAACTAAACAATGCAGATCTCAATTGCATGTGCACGGTCATTCTCGAGGGAGTATATCATACTGAATCCATCCATTTCAAATAGTTTATAAAGAAGAGTATGCTGAGGGAATCTTTAACAATGTAATGTACAATCTAAATATAGTACAGGCCATCTTCTTCAGGTGATATTTTAACGGTGTTAAACTGGGAATTAACAGCTTTTTTGATAAGATGGCTATACATTTTTTTTTCTAAGTGTCCTAATTTTTCCTTTTCTGTGACTATTGTCAAAAAGACAAAGCACACTGAGTAAAAATAATAATATGCCAATTCAATAAAAATGGTCTCATGGTCTTGTTAATCTGTATTCTTTGTACAGTCTCAGCATGGTGTCAGTGAACAGTCAAAAATGCAAGCCACAATCGTTGTGAGTATTGTGGGTTCATCCTCCCATAGGTGGGACCAGAGACGAGCTGAAAGAAATGGAGGTTTGGAGTGGATGGCGGTGAAACGGGCCGTTCACCTGCTGTGGCGCGCTGGGCGTGTTGATCTCGCCCGCGCGCTTGGCCATGTCGAATGCCTCGTTGAACGACATCGCCTGGGACTCCACTGTGATGGTCAGCACGGCGTCATAGGCCTGCTGGAGTCTGCCGTCCCTCTCCAGCGCTCCGTAGGAGGTGTTGGAGTAGGGCAGGCTGTAGAGGAGCGTGTCGTACGGCACAAAGACGTAGCGCCCCCTGGTCAGCCCCATCTCCTGGGCTTTCAGCAGGAAAGCCCCCTGTTGCTCTCCACCAATCAGCACGGAGTGCATGCACATGATAATGACTGGGACACACAGAGGACCAGGGTGAAAAAAAGGGGGGGGGGGGTTTCCTAAATTTCTTCTCCATGTTAAACATCGACATATCGACCACCTGTTAAGTTAGCTATTTACTGCCTGACAAAAGACATAAAAATCGCCCCGATTGTTCAGACTTTCATGAATAATAACCAACATTTTACGGCTATCCGTTTACTGCTCAAGTTTCAGTGGTAGAAAAAAAATAAGTTCACTCATTCTTTTTCATACAGGTTTTGGCAGAAATAAAAGCAATATGTCCTCAAATCAATGGCAAAAAGACACTCGCAAAAATAAAAATGTCCAGTGACCCTGATGATGCCACTTCAGTTCTCATTTTTTATCACTGTAAAACATCAATAAATAATACAACTTTATAACAATAAGACTTTTAAAAACTATTCAGGTTATTTTGTTTACCATATACGCATTGTACTCTTCGTGATTTGACAAATCCCCGGGGGCTCATTTCCTGAGCTGCCTTAAAGCCCATGGGAAATATCATCATAATCTACTAGGGAGTTTTTGTTTTTTCATACACTGTACTTATTTATTTATTTCTCCTCAGCGGGTTTAATGGAAATAAACAAAAAAAAGATTCACAGATTTTCAACATATATTCAATGAAAAAACATGAGAAAGTAAGCCTTCTGTCAGAATATAGCTGTAATAAACGGCTTCATGCAATTTCCATTTTCATGGGATTGAACGGATTTCTCTTTACTTACAATATCTTAAAAACTTTTTAAAAAATCAAATTCACCATACGGCAATAGTGCAAAACATATTATTGTAACCATTTTCTACAATAACTCAAACAGATGTGCCTGCATCCGTGCTGACGGTCAAAGTAGAAGTTTTTAAATACATTTTTGAAAACAAATTTAGTTTTTTAAACAGTTCTTACCTTTAATCTCTCCGGCTCCTTGGATTTCCCTCAGAGTTTTCTCCATCTCCGTGGTGTTGTCTCCCATGGATGACACAATGCCAACCGGAAGCCCCTGGCTTCTGAGGGAGTTGGCCACTTTGCTGGCAGTGTCCACCCATATGTCCTCGTTGGAGGAAACAATTCCAATGTTGGCCCAGCTGAAGTACTTGAGCACGCTGTAGAGCACCCTGGTGGGCGACGGCAAAGTCCTCGCAAACGTCGGGTAGCCCTGTATCCGATCCAGCTCGTAGTTGATGCAGGCCCACGAGAAAATGGCCTTGTCCCAGTTTTTGCCCAGAAGTGTCGCTGCATCGCAGTAGCCTGGGTTTGCTGGTCCGACAAACGCCTGAACCATGCTCTCGTACTGCACAAATGTTGTCAAAGCCTTGGAGGTTTCGCAAGCCTCTTGGAGAACCACGTAGTCAACTTTGCAGCCCAAATCTAAGCTGAGGTCCTGATTTATCCTGTTCACTGCCAGTTTAGCCGCTAGTCCAGGAAGGGCTTTCGAGTAGACAGGGTCACAGTTCCAAGGCCCAAGCACTCCCACTTTAAAGATCAGACACTGGACACAACATGGGAATGTCAAAATCCCCAGCACAACCCATAGCAGAAAGTTAAAAAATGGCAGCGTGGTTAAAGTGGGCCTGCCTCTGATGATGAGACAGCAGGGATTGTTGGAGAAGTCCCACAGAGAACCGCCGAAATGAGGAGGACTGGGTGGCATTGTTCTTCTTGGGTGTCCAGATCCGTGAGTTAGATGTTACACTAATCCCTAGTAAAAAAAAAAAAAACAGATCAACAGATAGATGGCAACTTGCTATCCCCAAACATTGTATAAACTTATCTTAATGACTTCAGTAGCCAAACAAGGCAAGGAAAATAACCAACCAACCAAGTTTCTGAATGGCGCAGATGGTATACATTGTCTATGCTGAATTGACGCCCTGAAAGGTTACATACATAATTTATCCCCTATTATAAAAATAAAAAGAAAGGAAGAGAAATATAAATATAAATGTGTTACTCACCATTATTTCTTATTAGACGTTCAAGGATTTTCAGTGATGTAATGAGGTCTGAAAGTTAAATAAAATTCCTGGTTCTTTCTTTCCTCCTCTCGGTTTGCTCGCTTGACGTTAACCTTCCAATGATTAACACCAAATCCTTGGTGTTAATCTGTACCGAACCATTCCCAACACCTAACTAGGCTACAAAATCACTGGGACAAGTTTTAAAATACAGTCCAGTTTCCAATAAAACTTAATAGTAATGCTAGATTTCAAGAAACCACGGCTCATTATCCCACAGGTAAGAACTTGAATGAGATCAGAGCCGCGCTGCGTCTTTAACAACCGCGTTGAAAGACGAGTTCAGCACTCTGGAGAGCTACTTGTTTCCTGATCTTTTTTATTTTTTGGATAAGGTTTACCTATGCACCGTGTACACGGACCCGCATAAGCCCATAACATTTCGACACAATATTAGATGTAATACGTTAAAACTTAAAAACCACTTAAAACTTAAAAAATCCTTTGTCCTCGTGCCCACTTTATGCAAGTCCAGAAATCGCGAAGTTTAACTTATTTTATGACAGATAAGAGATAAAAAAATAAAAAAAGTAAATATCTATAACGATGGAGTCGAAAAAAAAATCTAATTATATTATACAGGCAGACATAACTACACTAACAGGGCGGGATAAGTGACGTCCCTTCAAACAATGTCCGTACAAAGTGACCTGTTGGCAAAATGTAACACCTGAACCTAATCCATTCGTGGTTAGGCGCGTTGTAAGAGGATTGCACATATACGTTGCTCGAGAAATACGAAGGGCCCATTTGTGAGAGCATTTGTACTTGTAAATGCTGCTCACAATTTTGTGTCTTTATCAATTTTATATTAATGTGCTTTAATTATTTTATATAAATGAATTTGGGATGAATAAAAGATGAAAAAATTATGCGAGAGTCACATCCAGGCTACAGGCTAAATAGGCACAGTATTCCACATGTATTTTATTTATAACTACAAGGACGGGAAATCTATCTTCAAAAGAGATTTTAAAATACTTTGCGTGTTACTACCATTTCAATTTTTAGGATCAAATTCATGTCTGAAATATACAGATATTTTAATAAAGGAGACTGAAAACTATGACTGAAATATATTTCAGCCATGTCTGCTGAAAACATTCATTATGACTGTTATGGTTTTGTTTGCCTTCAAAGGTACCTGTGGTTCTGCTTGTGATTTATTCGCAAGGTAAACTAGAGTTAAAATGAGCCTGAGCGCACATTTTCCCCCTCACGAGACGAAGCGGCACATTAGCACATCGGCGCATGAGGCTGTAATTGGAGAGACCTGTTCGCATTATTACGACGGGCCTTACTGTTCAATTGAATTAGCACGTACGTGGTGTGGGAATAATTTAAGTGCTCTCTGTGGAAACTCCCCTAGAGTTTACGAACATTTGCGTGCGTCAGTCGTTTTGCTTGTTATGAATACACTTGTCTGGGGCACACAAAGCAGGTTGAGAATGAGACCCAAACGCTGTCCAGTAATGAGACGTAACTTAAATAATACCATAAATAACGCAACTGTGGATAGAAACGCAAAATATTTCGTTCCGATATTCTACAAAGAACGGTCAGACATTGTTACCAATTCCGTGCAACTGTAATCCAAGGCCTAATTCAACAATTCAATCCAATCACAAAATGTTTAATCCACAATATATACGATTATAATTGTATACATTGAATGATACACACACACACACACACACACACACACACACACAT